>JAHWFP010006428.1:773-33799 GCA_023313725.1 Lithobius niger
CCCCCCCCCCCCCCCCCTAAACTGCTCAGATAATAATCCTTAGTTTGATAATATTTGTTTGTCACTTGTACAGGAATGCAGACCATCACTTCCAGACTCTTTCTCATTCAATTAACACATGAAAATACTAGTCATGTCTGTGTTTATAGTTGTTTTGGACAGGAATACAAACTAGCCACGTCTAGTTTCTTGCTCATTTTTATAAGCCGAGACGAATGTTGTTTGGACGGGAAAAGATTGTAGACAGGTCGCGCTTTTAAGTTCCGCCCACTAAGCTCGCGACCAATCAGCCACGAGACGTGAAAGGAAGAGAGCCACGGTGGACGTGGAAGGAGCCACTTGTTGTGAATTGTACTGCAATTCATCGTGCGTACACTGTTAACATGGCATATGTATTTATTTACCACATAACGTTAACACAGCCTACATAATATCCGGAATAATGTCGACAAAAGTAACTTGGTACAGGGAAAAAAATAGCTTCGTTAATTATAGCCGTTGCCTCTTTTGACCAGCCTTTCGTATTTCAATATGTAGCCTAGCTATCAATTTTTTTTGGCCAAATCATTCACCATAATCGTACCTTGGACGAAACACTGACTTACCTCCGTCGATTTAAGTCCAAATTGAACATCAGTACTGGATCGTCAGAGTCTCAGTCGGCTGCGGAGATTGCTTGAACCTTTGTTGAAGCCTTGAAGCCGGCTGTTACAATGCTGTCCAGCGTTTCAGACAAAGGCGTGGCACGTTGGCGAGACGAGTTAGTTCTCACCATGTTTTAGAATGTTTGTCACACAGACTAACAAACCTGTGGTTTGTCATTGATGCAGTTCCGTGTCATTGATGGAGTCTTCGTTTCGTTTTTGAACATCTGTTTTGCTGTGATACTCGTCACCACGCTGACGATGATGCTTTTCGACAGGGTTGAGGTTTCAAAACTAAATGGTCTCAAAGCTGCATAGTAAACGTTTCCCCACCACACTGTTTGACCAAACGTGCAAGCCTCGGACCAGCGTCTGACGCCATCTTGACGCAACAAGCGAGCGTGGGAGGGGCAAGGAGAAAACAAAACAGATTAACATAACAACTAGAATTTCTAATTCGATTTAAAAAATTTAAAAGATAAGACTTTTTTCATTTCAATAAAAAAGTAAAAATTATGGGCAATGTAACGGCTGGTGCAATTTGTTTTGAATTTATTTCGAGAATCGACTGTTTCACCAAGTGGCCACGAAGAATTGGTGGCGTCGGAAACATTTTTGTCACGTTGCCGCCGCCAGATGTCAGGACCGCCAACGACAGTTGGTTCAGGGTCAATAAATAAGTTGTATACCCCCTCTTATATTTATGCTACCCCTGGTAGAAGGAAGCTGCTAAGCAGGGCAGCCACTCCTGACAGGAATACTTCACTACTGACAGGTGTGACAATTATATTTAATTTAAAAAAAAGTATCACACAGATTTGCTTCATTTTTTGTGTGAAGAAAGATAACAGATAGATCATTACGTTTATGCAAAAAAAAAGTACTCTTTCAGCATATAAAGTTGGTCAAAATTGCTCTCAAAGCCAGTACTATGTCAGATTTTTTTTATTTGTAATACATTTGCCATTTTTTCCCACCCTAAATATGCCTTATAATTTTTTGGTGTGAATATTCGGGTGAAGGCCTAAGTATTACGAGCTGTTTAAAAAAAAAATGAAGCCTCTACTACGTTTCTAAAGGGAGTTACATGAATTTTAATGAGACGTGCAATCATTTCATGCGCTGCGAAAAACTGGCTGGTTTGGGCTAGCAAGAGCTCTTTTTCTGGCTGGCGTCAGAAGGGTTAACAAGTAAAATGAAACTTCAATCATATAACCCCTTTTTTACGGCACACTTGACATTTTTGTTTGTATAATTTACTATGTACAACAGAAGAAACTAGAAGTACTAATAATAACTGAGGAATCTCAACCAACAATCCATGTCCTATGTTGAAACGTTTTATTTCCAAAGACCCACGGGTTCACGTTTTACTGTGTAAGATGTTGTGCTGCACCATATGCAAGATGTGACAAATGAAATCTGAAATTTAATTATATTCTACACCAGTATTTAATTTAAACCTAGCATTAAACATTTATTTCATGTGCAAAATACAAACCTTCAATTACTTCAATTTCCCCCGACAACAACGCATTAGACACATAATGAGGCAATAGATTTGAAAACAAACAAAAACACTTTTAAAAAGTATGATTCATCTTTCGTTATAATCTGCCTACCAATGGATATTCGGACGGACGGTCGGACGTCCAGCCATCTGCAATGAAGGGATTCAAGCATCCAATGTCAAGATCATGGCAAATGTAGATTGACGAATATTAACACCGGTGAAAACAAATTAACCTAAAAATAGCTTCCTTGCAATCCGTCCTGCCGTGTGGCTGATCCCAGAACTTCCCTGAGACGACCATGGTAGTCATGACATCGAGTTGCGCACGCAACAGCATGTACACACTCAGCCATTGTTTTGCTACCCCGCTGCCAACGGCTACTCTCCTAATCAATCAAGCCCAACATTTGGTGTCACAAATAAACCGTCATATTTGCAGTCACGCTTCTAAATCATGCACAAACAACATCTCTGACTTTCCCAAGCCTGCTTCTGCAAAGGTCTGTGGTTCGGGTTGTTCGGCGCTCGGCTCACAAGCAATTACGCGTCGAGGGAAGTTGGTCACAATTTCAAAACTGTCAGGCGACTGTGGATGGCAGAAAACAAAGTAGTACAAAACCTGTAAACAAACAAGAGGATATCAGCATTTCATGATACGTGATTAGTGTCAAACTCGCTTTGTGATGCGCAAAACCAAAACAATCAAGTTCGCAACAGAAAACTTGCAAAATTTTGATGGCTCCAACTGGCACCTTCTTCAGGCAAAAGTCAAGCATCCTGCAAGCACTCCAACAAACTTCCGACTAACGATAACATTTGAATTAAATGCTTTTATTTGTAAATGCCTTAGCAGAAGCAGCTGGGTGTGAAGTTATTAAACAGGGTAATCTAACTGCCCTATATAAATTTATGAAACCTAAGCTAGGAAGCAAGCAAGCAATCAAAGGTGAAATTTATCTCTGAAGGTGGGAGATATATTTTGTCGGATGATCACCCTAAAGCAAATAAGTTTAATGCTTTTTTTTTTTACTAACAATTGTACTGCTGATAATGGAGGTACCAAATGGGTATACCAACTTACCAAGTTACCAAGCCTGGAAATAAACTTTTCACACTCTAACGTGCTATGTACAGGGTGGTCCACAAAAAACTGACCACCCAAGATTTTCTAAGTCCAACTTTTCTAGGTAGCACCCCTCAAAACCAGGAGAAGACAGAAATCTTTCCCTTTCATTAGCTTTTGATTTCTGTCCCCTCCTGGTTATGAGGGGTGCTAACTAGAAATGTTGGACTTAAAATATCTTGGGTCGTCAGTTTTTTGTGGACCACCCACCCTGTATTTTAAACTTCTTTAAGCCAATTCGGACTATTGGGCCTGATGGATACTCTGCAAAATTCTACAAGGAGATTACCAATGAAATCTGTGGTCCCTTGGCATATATCTTTTCTAAGTTATTTGTTGATTGTGAGCTTCCATATGTTGGAAGACAGCCAGAGTAATACCTATTTTTAAAACTCTCCCCAATTCCAACTATCGCCCAATTTCCCTTACAGCCATTCCCTGTAAAATGATGGAAAGAATTATTAGGCAGAACATGCTAATATTCATTAACGATAATGACATAATGCTTAAGGATCAGTACGGTCTTCTTCCACGTAGGTCAGCACTTGAAGTCCTTGAGGATTGGACAAAGAACACTGACAACGGCATCACAACTTATGTCCTCCTTGTTGATTTCGCCAAAGCATTCAAGTCTGTTGGCCATACTAAACTAATTGCAAAACTAAGGAATTATGGTTTTGCTTGTAGGCTTGTTTCATGGATTGAAGAGTTTTTGGGTTGTGGGCACCACACTGTCGGATGAACTGCCCGTTACTATCTGAGTCCCACAAGGGTCTATTTTAGGATCCCTATTATTTGTGTTGTATGATGTAATATGATTTAACTTGTAGCGATAGTTCTACCATCCTAAAAAAAGTTTGCTGATGACGTGAAATTACATGGCCCCTCCACTGATATTTCAAGCTACATTAGACTTTCTGCAGCGCTATCCTCACTTTTTACCTGGTATGAAGATTGGCAGTTACCAATTTCTACAACTAAATGTAACTCTTTCCATATTGGTAGAACAAATAAACATTTGCCATACGTTTTAAGTGGCACATCTATACCTGAAGTTACCCAAACAAAAGACTTAGGAGTATGGTTCACATCAGAACCTAAATTCAATAAACATTGTAATTTTGTTTCTCGGTCAGCTCACTGTAAAGCAGCTATGATCAAATGCTGTTTTACTTCTAAAAATACCTCAGTTATGATCTCTGCTTATAAGACTTACGTTCGCCCAATGTTGGAATATGCGAGTCCTGTTTGGTCCCCCCACTTATTAGGTGACATCGATTTGATAGAGAAAGTACAGAGATGCTTCACAAAAAGCCTGGTTGGAATGCATAATCTAACTTATAAAGAAAGACCAGCAAAGATTGGTTTAGATTCATTAGAATTAAGACGCCCGAGGGCCGATCTAGTCATGACATACCAAATTCTGCACTACACCATGAACTTTAATTACTCTGAGATGTTCCGTCTCTGTCACAATAGTGTAACGAGGGGTCATAATTTTAAGTTAATTATTGGAAAAGCTAAATTGGACTGTCGGAAGTTTTTCTTCGGACAACGAATAGTTGCAGTATGGAACTCTCTGGTTAATGCCTGTACTGCGCCTGTTTTCAGGAAGAATTTAAAATTGGTTGGTTTTGAAACGTTTTTGATTTTAACTGTATTTTATCTTTTTTATTGTACACACTCTTTTTGTTTTAATCTATAAACATTATATTTTAACAAAGGACACTGGTCATGGCACATCCATGTTTCTTTTTTTGATTATCATTTTATGTCACGTACAACTCCATGACTGGGTTCCTTTAGACCCGTAAATTTTTCAAAGCTTCATTTTTATTTTTACTGTAGATTCAGCAGTTTATTTTCTCAAGCAAGTGTATGTTTCTTTTTGTTGTGTGCAACCATACTTTAGGCCAAGTGTCAGTGGCTGTCAAGCCCATCTCTGGACCGATTCATTTTCTGTGCAAATAAAATTATTATTATTATTATTTTATCACTGTGGGCCCTCAATCAGCATTGCTGTTCTAGGTTTGGCAATGCTTCAACTGTCTTCTTAGTACACGTCGTTATAGATCTGTCTGGTACGGATATGCGATGGGAGGAGGTTCATGAGACGGTGGTTTCGGAATAAATAGGTTGATTGCCTCGTGCCTGCCAGGGTTGGTCTTCCTTCCCATTCTTATTCTGAAGGGCTATGATCTTGCCTCCCAGCACCTTTCGGATGTCCGGAGGGTTTTTGAAGTGGAACTCTATTCCGACTTTGGATAGGGCCATCTTCACTCATTCACTATGCTGCGGCAGGTAGGTCTGTTGCCCTCCGACCTCCAGGGGGTCGTTCCATGATATCGCCCTCTTAATGGTCATGTTGGTGTATCTAGCTAGCCCAAGTTCAGATACTTTGAAATATTCATCGAGTCATCACACTCTTCGACCTTCATCACTCTGCTTCTGATCAACATCTAACCTTTCAACAAGGCCAATAGCTGCGTCTTAGGATGTCTTGAACAAAAGGCAATCCGTCTTTAAGTCTGAGTAGGATTAGCGTATGGTGCCTGCCTCAACCTCCTCTAACTTCCGCGACTAATCATCGTATCCAAAACCGGTAACGTCCCTTCACTTTCGAACTCCAATGTAAAACTGAGGTCACCCACTCACTGGTTCAAAAGTTCGCTCCACTGCTTCAACTTCAGTCCCCTTCCCCACCACAAAGGTGTCACCAACATATCGGACGCACATCTTGAGCTCTGGGTGGGAGGCCTCAACTTGGGTCGTCCATAAACTGTAACACAATTTCGGCATTCATAGTTAAGAGTACCCCTATTCACCATGAATCGCCGAAATTTTGTTAGTTTTTGGATGGCGACGTCGAGGCCTCAAGGACCGATACGTTGATGATACCTTTGCGGTGGGGAAGGGGACTGAAGCTGAAGCAGTGGAGGGAACTTTGAACCAGTGAGCGTGACCTCAGTTTTACATCAGAGTTCAAAAGTGAAGGATAGTTACCGTTTTTGGATACGCTGGTTAGTCACGGAAGTGGAAGGAGGTTGAGCCCGGACACCATACACTAATCCTCGTCAGGCGGAAAGAGGGATTGCCTTTTGTTCAGCACGTACGAAGACTTAGCTATTGGCCTTGCTAAAAGGCGAGATGTTGATCAGAAGCAGAGTGATGAAGGTCGAAGAGTGTGATGAGTACTTCGTGAGAGCCAAAGAGCTACAGTTACAGTTTATGGACGACCCAAGAGCTGAACTTAGGCTACCCATCTAGTACATCATCGATGCCATTAAGAGGGCGATGGCATGGGAGGATCCCCTGGGAGTTAGCAACAAACTAAGAAAGATAGATCCATTAAAATTGTGACCTGCCTGCCACAGCTTAGTCCGCTTGCCAAATGCTGATTTTTGGCCTAACCTAAAAAAACTGTCTGAACAAAATGATTTTGTGCAGAGATGTTCTACAATATGTCCCTACTCCAAAACATAATGATCCACTTTGGCATCCCTGGGGAATTCAAGATGGCGACAACAGAACGGTTTTTTGCTTCAAGAGTCTAAACCGTTCATCCGATTGAAAATTAACCAGTTACCAATTATGTTTAGAATAAAATTTACTTCAAAAAATATTGTATTCATATATATGGTAAAATTAATCCTTCTGGCCGAAATTCGTTATTTAAGTTATTTTAGGCCGTTAATGCATGTTACATATACAATTCCTGATTTTAAACAGCTGCAGTACCCATTCTAATTAGGATAAATGGACGTGTTTAGGTTTAGATGAAATATGAATATGTATATTTTCCAACAAGGGTAATTAAAGAGATTTATATTAATTAGGAGCTGAGCTACAGCAGTTGACATACGTTTATTTTACCACACGTTCCATCTTTAAACTGCTGCACTAAACTGTTTCTAATTCGGATAAATAGACGTGATTGGGCTTAGATGAAAGATGAAGATGTATAATTTCCAAAAAGGGTAATTAAAACGATATATATTAAATAAGAGCTAACAGCTATAGCAGTTTACCTACTTCGTGGCATTGTGCTTTTTGTCGTATTTTACCACAAGGTCCATCTTTAAACTGCTGTACCACCCGTTCTAATTCGGATAAATGGACGCGATTAGGCTTCGACGAATTCTAACAAGGGTAGTTAAAATGATGTATATCAATTAGGAGCTAAGCTACGATAATTTTTCGACAGTGTAGCGATAAGCGTTTTGCGCTATTTTACCACAAGTTCCATCTTTAAATTGCCGTAGCTTAGCTTCTAATTAATACAATTCATTTTATTGCCCTTGTTGGAAAATATACATCTTCATCTTTCATCTAAGCCTAATCATGTCATTTACCCGAATTATAACAGGTGGTGCAGCAGTTTAAAGATGGAATATGTGATAAAATAGAGCAAGAAGCACAGTGCTACAATGTATGTAAACTGCCGTAGCTTAGCTCCTAATTAATATAAATCGCTTTAATTGCCCTTGTTTGAAAATATACATCTTCATCTTTCATCTAAGCATAATCACATCTATTTATCTGACTTAGAACGGGTACTGCAGCTGTTTAAAGATGGAACTTGCGGTAAATTAGAACGAAAAGCACAGCGCTATTATGTAGGGAAACTGCCGTAGCTTAGTTCCTAATTAATATAAATAGTTTTAATTACCCTTGTTGGAAAATATACATCTTAATCTTTCATCTAAGCCTAATCACGTCCATTTATACAAATTAGAACGGGTGGTGCAGCAGTTTAAAGATGGAACATGTGGCAAAAGAGCACGAAAAGCACAGTGCTACAACGTGTGTAAACTGCCGAACCTTAGCTCCTAATTAATGCGAAAAAATGAACCATCTTCTACTTTGAATGTTCGAAATCAATCGATCACAATTGTAACGCTCAAATTCAAAAACAAAAATACACACTGTACGGTATTTTGCGAATTTTCGATAGGCCTAATAGTCCGAGTGGTGTTAATTTCGGTCTCTCCTATCTTCTTCAGGCTTCCTTTCTTGTGCTTGCTTCTGTTTTACCTTGTCATGAGTGCCAGTGTTTTTGAAAATGCGTGGAAACCGTTGCCCACTGTACTTCTCGCGTGTCGTCTGCTTAACGCTCGCACGATCCCATTTGAGCGAGAGGTGTGCCCCCAACTCTTTACTGATTAGGAATTTGATGTTAGGGTTTGACGGCCCCTGAAGATTCATGAGTGGTTGTCCGCTCGCCTCAAAGTGCTGAATCGCCAGCGATTCAAGTCCTCTTAGATGTAAATCCCTCTTACTATTAGACACCAGCAGAGTAGTTGTTTGGTCCCAATCGATTTTGTGCTTTGTACTCATGCGGTGGGTGGCGATGCTGTTTGCTTCATTCTCGTTTCTTACGTCAGCCATATGTTGTTTCACTCGAGTGTGGATTCCTTTTCGTGTTTCTCCTACATAAACTGCTTCGCACCCACCGCATGGTACACAATATACTCCCACTGGCGTGTCGTGAACTTTTTCCAGCTCCTTTTCCATCTCATGTTTTTCTTGAGATCTTACATATTTCACTCCTGGATCTTCTCGATGTTGCCTTAAGAGCATTGTTTTCAGGTTCTTCCCTTTCTTCATGTAAGTCTCGAATCCCTCTTTCTTCAGGATACGTTGCACTTGTTCGCTCACGCCTCGCACAAAGGTAAGTCCAATTCTGGGTGTTCCTACTCTCTCTTTAGTCTCCTTGCTAGGTACTTCGATCTCCGTCATTCTTTTTCTTTTTCTATTTCGTCCGATCTCCAAAGCCTCTTTAATCAATCGGTTCAGGAGTCCTGGAGGGAATCCTCTGTCTATGTACTCCCCTTTTGCCTCGTTTAGATGATATTTTGCTAGGCCTATCAAAAATTCGCAAAATACCGTACAGTGTGTATTTTTGTTTTTGAATTTGAGCGTTACAATTGTGATCGATTGACTCCTAATTAATATAAACCGTTTTAATTACTCTTGTATTTAGAGTAATTAAATTACATCATCCGAATTAGAACAGGTACTGCAGCTGTTTAAAGTCAGAAATTGTATATGTAACATGCGTTAACGGCTTAAAATAACTTAAATAATGAATTTCGGCAAGAAGGATTAATTTTTCCAAAAATATGAATAGAACCTTTTTCTGAAGGAAATTTTATTCTAAACATAATTGGTAACGGGTTAATTTTCAATCGGATGAACGCTTTAGACGCCAGAAACAACAAAACCATTTTTCGTTGCCATTTTTGGACGCCATCTTGAATTGCCCATGGGTACCAAGGTGGCATCATTATGTTTTGGAGTACGGACATATTGTAGAACATCTCTGCGCAAAAATATTTTGTGCAGACTATTCTTTTGGGTTTTTGTGCCGGCTGCCGCACTAATAGTGATGAAGTGAGGAAGGCACTTTCCAAGTTGGAATAGAGTACCACTTCAAAAACCGTCCAAAAATTGCTAGGAAGTAAGATCATGGCCCCCTGAGAATAGGAAAGGAAGACCAACTCAGGCAGGCAAGAGGCGACCCACCTACTTACTCCGAAATCACCAACTCCTGAACTTCCTTCCATAGCACATCCCTACCAGACTAGATCCAGAACGAAGTGTACTGAGAAGACAGTCAAAGCGTCCAAACCCAGACCCTCCGCAATCTGCAACCCCTCTGAAGAACGGCCCTCTACTATAGTGGCGGTCTATTGGGTACCTTGTGGAGGTTGCCCCAAACGATACATTGGTGAGATGAAAGGTAGTTAGCATCCGAGTCGAAACACCTGGTGTGAGAGAACACAAAATCCATTTGGAAGGGGCAACAGTGCTGCTCTGATCCAACATTCACATGGAGGCACACTTCTGCCCCATTGATGAATGTCCAAAAACCCTCCTACTGTCAAATAACACAAGTTGTCACTCCTAAACTTATCGACCTGCTTGATGCACAGTGGCAAGTTTTATTCTTGTCTCCCGAGTCCACCACTGAGAGAGGGCGGCACCATCACCAGCCAGCAATTCTGACCGAGTGCCCACAATGATAAGAATGGAATTCAAATGTAATCATCAGTTGGAAGTGTGTTGGAGTGTTTCCAAGACTCTTGACTTTTAAGTTTTAATTTATCACGCGTATCTTAAGTAGTGTTTGCTGTTTGTTATTGTTTCGTTTTTCACTAAAATTTTCCTTCTCGATCTCCTTTTAACTTCCAGTTTTAATATTCCGACAGAATTTGCAATCAGTATTTCCGAAAGTAAACAATGGAAGCACATTGCAAGAACTGATATCATCGCTTGCTAAAGCCAATGAGAGACAGTCTTGCACGTTACCAATAGCCCGCCAGCTTACTAAGCTCAGTTTGGCCAGGATTGCTCTTGGCCGGCTAAGCGTAATTGCCTGGGCCTAATCGATAACTTCACTTCAGGATTTTATGCATGAAAAGGATTACGTAAGAAAACTTGTGTACAAAAATAATGAGGTTATAATCAAAAGTATTATGAAACTTCTACTGTTCCTTTTTTTTCCCCCAGGCAAGACGTTTTGGGGCCAGTAATAGTTATCACCATCATGATGGAATAGGCCTATTGTTTACATATGCGTACGGTTGATGTGTATGTCTACAGAGATCAACCCGCGTTAGTTCAAATTCTTTTAAAGAAAACCTATGTGTGAAAATAATGTGGTTGTAAACTTGTAATCAAAGTACACTGTATTATGAAACTTTCTATTTAAATTTCTTTCCACAGTATGATGTTTTGGGGCAGGTAGGATCCTCGAACGTGACAGGACAAGCCTCTTCTTTTACGTTATGTAATGCACCTACTGAGATAGATTGGGGTCAGTTCTTTAATTTTTAAATAAATTAATAAATTATTTCGTCTTTATTTTTTATTCATAGTTTTATTTCAGCAGTTAGGTTCTGTTTAATACTCAGGTCAGGCCTAGATCTAAAGGGGAGCAGGTTGGTGGGATATACGCAGAAATCGGCAAATTTTTAGCCGATAATAACCCTGCCGATATCAGCAGGAATTGGATCAGAAGATGGGTATTGGCCAAGCGATATACTGACACAAAGCCTTTGGACTTGTATGTCAAAACTGTACATACATGTTATTAAAAGGCTCAGAAGAGCTTCTGCCTTTAAAGGTAGAGGGTTTAATTCCTGTCTCATCCAGTCTGAAGTCCAAAAGGCAATTGAAATAGGATCGCATCTCTTTTACTAAACCTAAATTAGCTATTACAGTAAATCTCATTAACTTAAACTCGGTTAAGTCAAATTATCGGTTATATTGAACAAATTTGGTGCCGTTTGGTTGGTCCCCTGTAAAATTACCTCGTTATCTCAAACAAAATCGATTAGCTCAAACTTAGGATGGTAAGTTACTGCTCGACACCAAGCATTTTTAACTAGTAGCACATCGATTTTTGCACATTGCTGATAAAAAGGGCTTAGCAAACACCATAATACCCAGATGTACCCGACAAAAGGCTAACAGTGTGGCGTATTTTTACGCACCTTCGCCTAACTTAAACTATGCTTAACTCAAACTATAATGCCAGTGGCGCATAAGTTTGAGTTAATGAGGTTTCATTACATAATAATATTAGGTCAACATATTCTAACCTTTAGAGAATCAGTCCTTAAGAATCTGCGTTCCAGGCGTGTTCCTTGTGGCAGCTTGATGACAATTCGAATACAATCAGGATGTGTGGCAGATGGCTCTTCAGGAATTTGAAGAGCCAGTTCTAGCTTCCTACGGCTTATCGCCTACAGGAAAAATAAATCACATTAGAGGTAAACTATGAAGCACCTGACATAGTGAATCACAATACAAAATCCATTTGAAACCAAACAAATTAATTGTTTTTAGCTAATAACTATTGACCAGCCATATCGTTCGCTTCGCTCACTCTATTGGCGTTGATCCATACTTCATGTAATTTCTTTGATTCCAAGAGCATCATAAAATCGATGTAGTAACTATTTCGATGCGAACTAATTGCAATTGTTGCACACAGTTCGTTCATCACATTTCCTCAGCACGTCTGCATTTCACCTTCATCATTCAAAATGTACGATTTGTTTGTTTGCACGTTTGTACATTTTCTCTCCAGAAGCCTACGAAGGCGAAAGATGAAACGAGCTTTGCTTGCTAAATCCACGCAACTCCATGCTTCAGAAACACCAACGTTTGACCGATTTTCCCATGCATCAAGTCAGTTGATACAAAACCAATTTTAAGAATGTAGTATGATGCAAAGTACGTCGTCCTTTTATGTTAGTTTTTGCATGCATCTTTTTCCAGACCATCTCCGTACGTAACTAATAGCTTCAAGACGGTTTATTTGTCATGAATTTTAACTCATGCATGAACAAACTATGAAGTCACGAACAAACATTGTGCTGAGGTCGATTGTGCGGTGGTAAGGTTGGCTGAGATACAATTCGGAAGTATCTCAGTTGCCAGTTCCTTTATGCAGTTTCCTTCACAAAAATACAGCAAGAGAGGAATGTTTAGTGTGAAGGAAACTGCATGAAGGAACTGCCACCTGAGATACTTCCAGATTGTATCTCAGCCGACCTGCAATTTCTTTGATTCCAAGACCATCATAAAATCGATGTAGTAATTATTTCGATGCAAACTAATTCCAATTGTTGCACACAGTTCGTTTATCACATTTCCTCAGCACGTCTGCATTTCACCTACATCATTAAAAACGTACGATTTGTTTGTTTGCACGTTTGTACATCTTCTCCTCCAGAAGCCTACGAAGGTGAAAGATGAAGCACGCTTTGCTCGCTCAATCCACACACCTCCATTCTTCAGAAACACGGATGTTTGACACCCTTTTAAAACCAGATCTATGGGTCCGATTTTCCCATGCATCAAGTCAGTTGATACAAAACCAATTTTAAGATCTATATGCAGTATAATGCAAAATATGTCGCTCTTTTTGTTATTTTTTTGAATGCATCCTTTTCCAGATCATCTCTGTACGTAACTAATAGCTTCAAGACGGTTTGTTTGTCATGAATTTTAACTCGTGCATGAAGAAACTATGACGTCACGAACAAACATTGTGCTGAGGTCAATTGTGCGGTGGTTAAGGTTGGCTGAGATATAATCCTAAAGTATCTCAGTTGCCAGTTCCTTCACACTAAACTTCTTCTCTTGCTGTGTTTTTGTGCTTCTAAGTCCTTGGAGGGACATGTGGCCACAAACCTTTAAACCCCTAATTCTAGGGATCCAAAGAAACTTAAGTTACCATGCATTAAATCTACAGTAATGATTTTGCTAACAAGTCAATGGGGTTACGACGACGTGAAGAAATCCCTGCTCGTGCATTGCTGCCATCTAGTGGTGAATGACAAAACTAAAGCTCCAATCCAACAAGAACATGACGTATTGTTTTTCTTGCGTTGCGCTTTGGGTAGGGAGCAGGCGGAAGGCTTAAAAGATTGTTTTGACGCAAGCGTTGGACTCTTTCAGCTAGGAACGTTGAGCTACTGGGTTTCGTTTCGAATGGCTGGCTAGGAAGGCATTGACCAACGACATTTTGGAGACTTGGATTCTTCAGTGTCTGATAATGTACGCAACTTTAAGTATACTAATGTTGTAATTATTTTAATCTAGAAACGTAGTAGTGTGTACCCAGATTACTTGCAAGGGACTAGCTCCAAAATGGCCTGGTGTTATGCTCTAGCTACCATTTGGTTTGGGCCCCGTTAGTTTGTTGTAACTGGCCGATGACGCACACGCTTTTATTATTTTTGGTTTATCATTGCATTTTGTTTAGTTTATGCTTTTCATTTTTGTTTATTGGTCAACTATTTATATTGTTTTATTTGGTTTTATGGCACTTTTTGTCTGCTGTAGTGGTTGCTGTGAAAGATTAATAATAAATGTTTATTGATTGTTTAAACATTGAGTTTCCTTTTCACCCCCCAATTTTGGTAACTCACGGGAACTAAAACTTCAGCTACAATTAGGTGTCTTAAAAACAAATCTAGGAATATCACTTCGTAACATCGACCTCAGCGCAACATCATGGGGCAAAAAAAAACTTTTGACATTTTTTTTAGGTTGTTTCGCATATTTGAGGGTCATATCAAGTTACAGCAATGAAAATAGGCCTAACCAAAGCGCAATTTCATTACCTTTCATTTGGTCATACTCCCAACTTTGTAGGTGCCTTGGTTCAAGAGGAGTAGAGGTACAAACACACGCACATCATACATTTTCAGGGGTCGTAGCGGGTTTTAGGGGAAAAAAAGTAGGAAATAAGGAATTTCGTAAGTTATAAATAAGGAAAAATAAGGAATTTTTCACTGAAAAGTAGGTAAAAATAAGGAACCCCTCAGTCTAAATCAGGGCCTAATGACAGTAAAAGCTTAGTCATAAATATAGCCTAGTTAGAAAGTACAAAAATACATACGCCTAGAGATTTTTTTTTTAATTGCTTGTTAAGACTTTCTTAAAACATACACGTAGAAAACCACTCACCAAATTTACATGGAGGCCGCGAATGTCGTAAAAATACCGTATATCTTTACACTTTGATTATCTTCATATAATAATGTTTAGTTTGTAAAATGCAACAGCTTGGTAACTAGTTGAGAATTTTCGTGGAACCAATGAAATCTATAAAACTGATGAAAATATGTCATTTGTATTAAAATCATTTGCTTCTTCAGGCTGTAAACACATGCTGTTTAAGCATTTTTTGCACCACTAGCAACTGCCTTAACAAACAAAGAGTCTTTACCATCCTGCACAATTTTCTGCAACTTCCAAATTTCTTGTGTTTTTTTGGTACCGGCGTCAATCATAGACGACGCAATCTCTATCTGTTTGTAATTTTTATTTTTAAGTCCCTCAATTAGTCTTTGCTTTGCTTCAGTAACAAGAGCTTCATTTGCTTCATATTGATTTTCCAGTGATATTTGTTCTTTTTCCAACTCAGCAATGCGCTGTTTTTTTTTGCTCTCCTTCTTCTTCTTCTCTTCTTCTTCCCTCTTTAATTTTTCTTCCATTTCTTTTTTCACTTTCGTTTCTTCTACCACTTTTCGCTCTTCATCTAAATGGGCTTTATACTGAGTGTGAGCCTTCTGTACAGAGGTGAGTAGTTTAGTTGTGATAGGTATTTTTTCTACAGAATGGTTACGCAGCACTGCATCCTTTACGTGCCTGAGTGAAATTATGGCTTCATCCGAGAGACCTGTGCGACTACAAAGCATCGCTTTATTTATGGAAAATCCACGTTTTGGGTCTGCATTGCCATGAGGTAGTGCTAGACCAGTTTTAATAACCAGAGCAAGATGAGCATATTTCAATTCACCTGTAGCCGTGTCTCGCAACTCTAAAACTTTGGCCCAATACACATCAGCATGCTTATAGATCCCCTTTTGATTTGATGGGCCAGTCTCCACGAACCAATCATCTTTAATCCTAGTCTCCTGTCGGTATAGCTTCCACTCTTCAGCAATAACATCAACCTGATGAGCAGATAGCTTCAGTGGTTTTAGATGCTCGCAGAAACGAGCTACAGCTTGATCACTTTTCGAATCGCGTCGCATTAATGGGTGCAAAATCTGTGCATCTTTGAGAACTTCATTAGAAATAGGAAGAGTCGCTTGTAGGTAACCTGCAACTGTGCGCAGGCACAGAAGGAAGTTCATCAATATAACTTTTTGCTTATCTGGTTTGAATGTTGACAAAGATTTTTTTGTAGCACTCCCAATGTGCAACTCTTTCAGTTTAAGCCAGTTATCTCCACTGTTTATGTCAACTCTGAGCAACTTCTGCCCCTCTTTTTTGCCAACATGTTCCTCCTTCACAAATTTAGTAATGATTTTACGCACTAATTCATTCATTTTCTCATAGAGAATGGGCACTAGAGGGCCTTTACCTTGGAAGAGGGACAAGTAAGGTTTAAAGCTGGATGCCAATGATTGAACAAATTCCAAATGAACTTTTGTTGCTGGGTCTGCTAGCATTTCACGAATTCTTAAGAACCTTGCATTGTTGTTTAGTGATTTGTCATGCTTAGGCAAAAAAACAATGAAATATTCACAAAGAATACTTAGTTGTTCTAAAATACGATCAACAACGGCTTCTAGCGTAAGCCAACGAGAACTTACATGACGTATGAAGAAATGTTCTGGAAAGTCCATCAACTGTTGGAGACTTTTAAAGTCTTCCCTTCGAGCAGAGCTTAGCTTAAAGAAACTGAATATGTCAGTTGCTAATTGGTCAATGTCAAGCAAAAGACATTTCAAGCCTTTTGAAAATGCATTGTGTACAATGTGTAGAGTACAAGACCCAACATCAACAATGGGTGAAGCACCACGTTTGACAAGTTCAGCATTAAGTTTATTTCGAACAGCCTTGTTAACGTTTGGCCCATCCATGGCTAGCGTGAGTAGCTTTTCAAGAGGCAGTTTACTAGATTGGATAGCAGCAATCAACTTTTGCACAAGGATGTCACTAGTTGCATGACCTAAAAATATGGACGTCAAATAATATGATACAATAGAATTAGAAGCACTAGACCATAACCGCACGTGGATATCTAACTGCTTCTTCACCTGAGTTGTAGTGGTCTCATCAAATGCCAACGTGTACGCATTAACTGCAGTAGACATTCTAATCTCAGCGACTAGTTGCTGTTGGAAGTAAGGTCCAAGGCCATGAGTTATAACATAGGCCATTTTTCTTTCACTTAACTGCATGTTTCTGGCCACATGGTCATCTTCAAACATTATTCGGAAAACCTCCCCTACCCCAGCGCACGACACAAAACTGTAGTTTGCAGATGCAACTTTCAGAGCCCATATTGCTTCAGCGCGTGTAACTTTCAAATGGAGTGGAAGTGTACAAACAACTGCCCGTGTGGCCTGTGTTGTTGTTTCAAGCTGACAAATTGGTCCTGCAGTACTCAAGTTTCCGTCTTTGGAGACTAAGCCAAAGGTTGCTGTTAGCATTCGCTGTCCGCCTTGGATGGCCTTCCAAGCCTTGAAATGTTTTGATCTAGTCGAATGTGTTGTTATCTGGTGTCTTCCACTATTACTTATTGAAAAGGAGCACCGACACAAAGAACACTGTGCAGTGTATTCATCATTTCCTTGAGTGCACCAGCTGCCTATCACTTCGTCGTTTCCATCATTTTCACTTAACCAAGAGGATTGAAATTTGGTCTTTCCACTCGGCATGGCTTTCACGTCTAACCCCTGAAATAAAAGAATAACAGGTTATAGAAGAAGACCAACAATTGAACAATATTATTTAATAACAAAATATTAACAAATCCAATAATCTCGTTAAAGACTAGACCCCGATAGGAGCGGCAGCAATGCGAGATAACACTAAAAAAAAAGGGGGGGGGGGGTACCAAATCCAATTTTATAAAAATTTCGTTAATGATTAGACCCCGACAGGAGTGGCAGCAATAAAAAAAAAAATGGCTCTTCAACAAGTACATTGATGGTCGTATTTTTTTTTTTGGGGGGGGGGGGGGACACCTTTAACAAAAATCTCGTAAATGACTAGACCCCAATGGAAGCAGCAGCAATTTGAGGCACCAATAAAAAAAAAAATTGCTTTTGGCCATAGCTTTTTTGGGGGGGGGGGGGGGTAGGAGTCTGGCAAGGTCGTATTCAGAATTCTCGAATTTTTAGTAGGCTACACTTTTTTCTGAACACTTTAAAAGACATCAACTTTAAAAGATTGCCAAAATACCAAAATTGCGGGCAATATAGTAATAATCTCCACCAAGACGTGAAATATAATCATTCTCTTTAGCAAGACTGCACCACTTAAATGTTTTTACAGTATCAGCATGGTTGTAAGGACCGGGGGGGGGGGAGCGAGAGAGAGACGTAAAAAGGCATAAAAAAAATACCCCAACTCCAAAGTCATTTTGAGATAGCCTTGACATATAGGGCCTAAGCCATAAAAATTCGTTTCGAGCTGGTTAAAATGGTCTTATTGGAATGTTAAAATCGGTCACGATTTCTCGAAAATATAAATTAAATTTTAGTCGCAGGACCTGAGAGCGCATCTTATCAAACTTTGACCCGCGATGATTTAATTTAAGGGGAAAATGGCGGCAGCCACGGCCAACAACGTGTCAAAAATAACGTATCTGCAATGGTACATATTTTTTACGGTTACACTTAGACCAATGAAATACTGCTAAACACAATTCTAGCCCATTAACCTTCCTAATACTTTCTCGTAGTTGACGCTTTACAAACTGGACATAAATAAATGTGCGATAAAACCATTCCGTCGGTGTATCGTCACTAACACATAGCTCAGCAAGCCCGATACAGAACACTTACATTTTCAATACGCATTCATTGTATCGAAAAACGAAATTAAAACATCAGCTAGTACGAAATTTAAACAGTTGAAAATGAAACCTAATAGTAGGCTAAACACTTACCCCAAAATTTATCCTTGATCGAGCAACGTTCACAGTGGACTGACAGTGGACTTGCGAATTGCGCACGATGCAGAACCGGAAGTGATGCTTCCACTGCGCACGCGCAGAACGCCTCGTTGCATCGTAAACAAGGCAGGGACCGTCGAGTACGCCAACGAAGTTCGTGCCGTATTTATTGATATATTGAACTGAAATCTTATACGTTATGTAACTAATTTACACTTAAATTTACAAAATAAGCGTAGCTGAAAAAAAGTAGGGAACTGTACACCTCAAAACAGGAAAAAAGTAGGAAAATAAGGAACGAATACAAAAAAGTAGGAAATAAGGAAAAAGTAGGAACTCTACGACCCCTGCATTTTTAATGATGTAGATGGGATACTGTGTTGTCTCGCATGTGAAATGCCCTTTTTTTGAGAAACGTAATTAAAAAAAGTAACCTGCAGTTATGCGTGGTCATGAACAAAATGTTGAAGTACTAATAGATCTTTACGTTGAAATAAACATTTTAAGTTTTTTCGCCAGCTTTCCACGTTGAAATAAACATTTTAAGTTTTTTTGCCAGCTTTCCATTGGTGCAAAGTGCAAGTAAATAGCTCAAATTGTTCTAAAATTATTTATGAAAACAAACTTTCCTCACTGCATAATAAAAATTCTTACATAACTAGCCTGGTTTGTAGCCATGAAGCTTGATTGTCTATTGATAAGTTAATTTTACTATTTTTACACCTTTACATTGTTCGTCAATGCAGTGGACATGTTATAAGTAGGGATCGGCCGAGTCCGGATATATCCGGATCCGGCGCCACATAATGCAGTATCCAGACAGATCCGGATCCGGTAATTTTTTAAATGGGTCCGACCGGATCCTACACAAATAATCAACTTATTTTTTTTCTTTTCTCAATAAAGTCAATAAGCGTTCAACGAGTGTAAAAAATTGTAGACGAATTGCATTATACTGTTAATTATTGTAAAAAAAATATAGGCTACTTGGGACCACACTATTACGTTTTTATAATTTTAAGAAATTGCGAAGTTCGACCACATAAATGCGCTTACAAAAATATTCAACTTGCAGTACTCAGGAACACTTGAAATTAACATCCACGGGTTTTTCTTCTATTACAGCACTGTTTACTGCTTCCGAAATCTTTTTTTGATGTTTTTACCTAATACAGTAGAAGCACTTTAAAGTTGTTCAATAATCACCATCATTGTAGACCTGTGACCGATAGGCCTAACGTTTACTAGCCTAAACATAGCAGCACTTTCACACGTTTTGAATGGCCATCTACCTATTGATTCTATTAGGTTTGTGAGAGTAATCTGCACTAACTTAATCGTATAATCCAAGGAAGAACGGTAATTACTGAAACATAACACGTTACAGTTCATTGCCGACTGTTTAAGGAGGCCAAGACTTTATTAATATAACGTTGTTGGTCTTTGTTGAGTAGCGTTTTACAGCACCTTGAACCACCATGAGCAGCCATCTTGGAGTTGAACAGTGCAATGCATGATGATGATACTTTCCCGTAAAAATAAAAGTAACTAATTTGTTTTTAAACTTAATTGAAACTTTAAAATTTAACTGAATCTTTTGTGTTAATAAATTATAAATTAAAAATATTTTATTTATATTTTTGTAAATAAATAATAAAAGAATATTTCCAGACAGCAAAGATCTTCAGGCATGTTCGCTTCACTAGCATTAGGCGTAGATACTTGATACTTGATTTATTTCATTCAACAGGATGAGAATCCCAATTAAAGAATGAAAGAAAGGATGTATAAATTTGAATTTACAGCAGAGTATCAGGCAAAATAATCAAATGAACAAACAAAGTTATAAAAAAAAAAAAAATAAAAATAAAATTGTTCCTGGCAGCAACAATCCTATGTAACTATCTTCTTATAACTGTATTGAATTTTTTTTATTAAAAGGGATATGTTTGTGCTATTAAATTATAAATATTAAATTCACATATATTTTCACACATAAATGTGATGATTTTATATAATATATGTTTAAAAAATATACTGTTAGTGAAGAAATCCAATCAAATTAAACAAGCACACATGTAAAAAAAAAAAAAAAAAAACATTTGATGCTTTGTTTCATAATTACATTAATCTGGAGCCAATAAAAAAAAAATATATACCCAATATATAAACAGTTCATATTTTTTTCTGTATTGCTTTTGTTTTTGTAACGTCAAATACATAAAAATGTAAGTAATTCCTTATAGGCTAGTCCGACTTTATTTTTAAATTTCCATGCTGAACAGCTGTTTGCAGGATACACTAATTAAAATTAATAATTTTTTTATGCAACCAAGATTCAATCATTTTGAACCATGCGCAATGGTTGTTTGCCGTGACGTCACCATGAGTTAGCCAATGACGAACGAGAACAACGGTTGTTTGGCCGTCTGATTGGACTAGCCAAGTCACGTGATATGCACGTCACAGCAAACAGCCATGGCGCGTGGTATAATATAAATGCATAATATAAATATATAAATGCATAATATAAATGCATATCCTATACTGTTTTTACAAATGTTGTAAAATTCTGCAAATTCTTTTTCGAAATGAAGCAGTAGGCTAGGCTAATCAATGAGAAAATCCTTAATTTAGAAAAATCTTTTCTAATTGATTAACCTAATGTGTGCTTTGTTTGATTGTTTAAAAAAATTCCAGAATTTAGTAACATTGCCAAACCAATAGAGTGCTGTAGCCTTTGCAATTCAAAGTTCACACTTCACCACTAACAAATGAACGATAATAAACTCTGTCCACAAGTAGACAGCGTTTATTATTGTTCATTTATTAGTGGTGAAGTGTGAACTTTGAATTGCAATGTCGTACTCACGCCACGGTAAACACCGTTTGCTGTAGCCTATAGACACTTGTACTGTACTCTTAGTAGCGTAAGACTTCCAAGTGTTTAATGTAAGAAAGTAATGTAAAACATAACAGAAATTAACACCATCTGCAACTTATAAGGGGAAAAATTTGGGTGAATTTGTGGTAATTTGTGTGAATTACCCAGTATCCGGAAACGGCCCGGATCTGGGACATAGATCCGGAACCGATCCGGAGCTAGCGTCAAATTATCCGGAACCGATCTGAATCTGGTAAAATGCTATCTGGTCAATCCCTAGTTAGAAGTAAGGCTGTACTGATCCTGGAGTCCTGCGCCACAGCAAGCAACAACAGTGAACGGGTAGGTGAATTGACGGAACGCCGACGTATCCCCGCGACGCCTGCAGGCAAACAATGGCGGACGCCATCACATTTTTGGTTGAAGCGGCGTCACATTCAGCAAACACATCCCGAAAGTAGGCACTTAAACCGAAAATCAGGCTGGAAGGACAGATGTACCCAAACAGTAACCATCGGAACAACCAATGAAGGACAAAACAGTCATCGAATCATGAGAGTCGGGTGGGGTACGAATCGGCAACAAAGTCTGTGTACACAAAGACAGCGTGGAGGGAGTGCCGCGCCAGCCCAATTTGATCACGACAGCGGAAGACAGAGGTACAGCTGGGGAAGCCGAAACACAAATAAAAGTACTAAATTATCTTAAATAATTTCAATTCAATTGATTGTTTGTTTTGGGCAAAAAACATAAAATTGAGCAATTTTAGCAGATATATTACCGAATACTGAAGTAAGTATTTTGCAGATAGTAAGAAGCCCAAGCCTTAAAAGTATATCTTACGGTCTTACCAGCTTTTGTTGCTAAACAACTTACTTGTTTCATCTCTTCCGCCTTATGCTCGATATCACGTTGTTCCTGTGCGCGCCGTTCTCTCCGTTCAATTTCTTCTCTCTTTTTCCGTTCTTTCTCCTGGTCAGCCAGTAACGACTCTTGGTAAGCTTCATCTTGTTGGAGGCGAATTGTTTGGGTGAGGGAGCGCTCTTGCCTAAATAAATGAACATTTCAACCAATGCTTAATTACCAAATAAACTGCAGGTATTGACATTCACTTATCAAGTTGTAACTTCAGTTCAGAATTTATATTGCCGAAGTACAACTATAGTAAACTATACTTAACTATAATAAATTGTATCACCATTTGCAAACTGGTGTGATTTCAATAAAAGATGCACACAGTGGCACTCTTTTGTTTTTGTAATATTAAATGCCAATGAGGGAAATAATTATACATCAGAACACAGCACACTAAATCCTTCAAGCATTGGTCTGTAAGAATAACCTCACTGTAAAATCTTAGTTAATGTTTAAATTTGTTCACAAAGTGTTTTGTGCGTTTGTTTAAATTTGTAGTCAGCAGGCTTAGCTAAGGCGTGGAAAAAATTTGATTCTTTTACTGATATTTTCATCTCAATTATTATTCAAAATGTTTCTTTATATCTTTAAAGTAATGTTAAAGTAACTGCAGGCAGAATAGACTTTGCCTAAAAGCGGAACAATTTGTTGGTGGATGCTATTTTTAATTATTATTGTAACTAAACCAATGTTTATGAAAATGATAAAATGACTAATCCTTTACATAACTGCAACTCAAACAAAAAAAAAAACCCTGTTAATTACAGCGATGGTGACAAAAACACATAATAGTTGTCTAGCATACACTAAGTATAGTGACCCATACACTTAAATATTTACAACAGGCTGGCCCTGCTGCTACTGGTGCTATTATTGCTGGTACTACTACCACTACTGCTGCTATCCATCTTAGGCATAAAGACAACAATACAATTGCAACAATACACACCACCTAACAAATAAATAAGTAGCTGTTAATAAAAACTTGGCTCTTTGCCAAGGTAGAAATTTCCATTAAGAATGTTACATTAAAAACGTTTGTTACTTTGAGCTTTTAACATTTTCACTTTGAATTTCCATGATTATGTTCATCTCAAAAGAAGAATACCACAAGTAAATAATTTTCGACAGCTATGATTTAGGCTTTCTTAATGTGTCCTTTTTCTCTGGCTCACACCACTTCTTGCATTCTTGCTCCCTGCCTCCCATATTTGTCAGCCATCTTCTCCCAACAACTCGTCAGGCAATCGTGCAGGTTGTTTAGCACCAAATTCTTGATAGCGGGCATCGAAGGAACCTGGATGTTCATCAATTATTTCCGCTCCTGGAAGTGTGTCCGAATCGCCAATGATTCTAAACTCCTTAGATGTCTTTTATTTGTTGAATTAAAGATAAGGAGTGTCCCAGAGCCTTCCCACTCAATATGATGATTCGTGTACTTCCTTCTAAGATCGGTGAACAGCTTTCTTTAAAGCCGCGTCTCTCACGCTCTACTTGCGCGCACAAAGTAGGCCTGCGCAGAAAAGGGTGCAGTAAAATCAGCCGCAGCAGTAGCCAAGAAGATGACGATTTTAGATCCACCCGCTTCACCCGAAGTTTACTATCATCCCCGTCGTAGAGGCAAGCCTTTAACGAGTGCACAGAAGCAAACAATGATGAATGTTCACGGTGTGCTACCCCAACAAAATCCAGGAATGATTATTGAGGATGTGACTGCTAAGGCAATTATTGAATTAAATGGTGTGTCGAAAAGTGCCATCTTTAACATGAAGAAGGAATTCCGGAGTTGTTAGGGGAAAATTTCAACGCCTCGGAAGATACGCCCGCAGGGGAAGGGTAGAATACACATTTGCATTGCTACAATGAGTTCACTCTAAATGCCAACCGAAAGAGAGTGGATGAATTTTTTCGGGAAGATATAATTCCAACTGCTAAGAAAGTGTGTGATGCCATCAATGATGATCCAGATTTTCCAAATCTCACCGTGCAAACCATGCAAGAACTGATGGGCGACCTTGGTTTTGTGTAAAAAAAAAAAGTGCTAGAAATTCAATGCTGATCGAACGAAAAGATATCATTCTTTGAGGCGTCAAACATTCTGACATGAGTGGCATCAAAAAACTGTATTCATCACTGTTTTGCTTTTCTCAAGACCAACAGTCCTCAGAATTAAAAAAAAAAGGCCTTTCTCCAGGCCAACAAACAGCCGTTTCAGGGCTAAACCATCCTTTTCAGGACCACCAAATCTTAGAAGAGAATCAATTACCTGTTTTATTCCATATTTTCAAAATAAAGTTTAATCCTTTTTTTTTGGGGGGGGGGGAGGAGGGGAGAGCAGCTTTGATGGATGAATTATTAGCACGATTCTATCATGTGCCAGAGGTCGTGGATTTCAGTGGTCTGGCATCATCCCACTCCTGTTCATTCAATAAGAAAAGGTCTCAAAAGTGCACTTGTGCTCATGTAGATTGTGTGATGTAAATGATGCAAATTATTTCGTAACAAAATCGTCTCTCCTCGTCTCATGATAACCCAGGCAGCTGAAAAGGACATTTATTTGCCTACTTCCTATTTTAGGTATCCCAGTACTTTAAACAGTTTAAAATATTTTTTAAGTACTTAAAGGGACACACGGCCTGCTTTATAACATTCCGCGTGCCTTATTACAGCTACACGCAGATCGTCATCCGAGCATCGAAAAAAATGGCGCTGGGAGGTACATCCCTTTAAGTTTTTAAATACATTTTTAGGTACCAGTACTTAAAATAGTTTTAAAGTACTAAAACTGAGCTCCATTACAAAACAACAGTATATTAAAAAAAAATTAATAAATAAATAATGGCACTTATGATTGCTCTCATACTCAAAATATTGTTACAACAAAATGTCCAGTTTAACACTTTCTATGAAGGCGAATGGCTACTTTGTTTTTTTTTACAAAAAAGAAAAAATAAATAAATAAGGGGGGGGGGGATTGAGGTTTAATGGCGCGTCGACAGCTTGGTCATTAGCGCCAACCTCAGTCACAGTGCAGTGGTCCGGGTTGCCACTGCACCACACATTACAGAGAAGTTATTCAAACCCCTATCTAAATCTTGTCATACATCTGTACCTCCTGCAAAAATTGAAAAACACCGGACAGGAGGACAGACTTATCACCCAACTGACGCGCAATGTCATGCGGAAGATGGAAACGACGACGAACACCATCAAGATGGCGACAATCAACAAGTAAGTTCCAATACCAGGGAACAAGGACTGTTTTTAATCAATGTTTATGCCAGAAAGCAAGCCCAGTTTATGTTTGAAAAGTTTGATGTTTCGGTGTTTGGGTGTGCACGCATAATTTATGTATTATACAGACTATTTTTTAATATTCGTCTGTGTTTGTCGTTTCACATATTAAGTCTGTTTTGTGTGAGTGGGTATATGCGTATTTTGAGTGCATTTATAAATTTTGTGAAACAAGCAAACTCCTAGTTAAAGCAGTTTTTTGCCTGTGTTTGTGTTTGAAGGTGTTTTGAGGTAGGTATTTGTAGTTCGTTTGAGTAATTACGTGTGCATTTTGTGTATACATTTTTATCTTTCAATTTTGTAGCGTTTTGCTGTTTATGGCGTCTATTTTGTATGTGTTTGTGGTTTTACGTTTTGAGAATTGGAGTTCAAATTATAGTTTGTTGCGTTCGAGTGAACTCTAATCCGTTTTTATTCGTGTACCTTCACGGCTGTGAGGTATGGGGATACGAGCTCTAGTATTTTTTTGCTCAGTTAATTTGTTGACTTTTTTCTCTTCCATTTTATTGTAATTGCTATGGTCTGGTCGGTCTATCATGTGTCTACTGTCCACCGAACGTTTGTCCCATGATTATTATTTGACGGCAACACATTAGCATGTTTCCACATTTAGCATGCGTCATCTCAATGAGTAGTTAATTCTGGATTGTTGCAGTATCGTGGCAAACAATCGCGGAAACAATTCAACTGGCTTCCCGAAGCCCGCATTGAAAAAGTAAACAAGTCACTCAGTCATGTCGGCAGCCGAATTTTGAGGCCGTAGGAATTAGGCCGTAGCATGAAATCGCGTGGAATAAAGCAAAAATGCTTATTAAGTCATTTCACTTAGAATTTGACTTAATAAGCGTTTCTGCTTTATTCCACGCGATTTCATGCTACGGCCTAATCCCTACAGCCTCAAAATTGGGCTGCCGACATGACTTATTTACTTTTTCAATGCGGGCTTCGGGAAGCCAGTTGAATTGTTTCCGCGATTGTTTGCCATGATACTGCAACAATCCAGAATTAACTACTCATTGAGATGACGCATGCTACCACCTGAGAAGCCTTGAGTCTGTAGCAATAAAACTGCATGAACGAAAACAAGTGACCCTCATGAATTTACAAGGCCCGTTGAGTCCAAATGTCACGTTCCTAGTGAGGAAAGATCTTGAAAAACAAATGGACGCCAAGTGGAAACTACGGCGCAACGATCCACCTCAACAATGGACTGGGCTAAGTGAAGCGGGACGACCTTACGAAAACCGGAGGCTGCGCACGGCGGCGGTAACGAATTCGAACGGCAAAACAACAGATCGTGGAGTGAAATGTAACAGAAGAAAAACAAAACACCCCCCAAAAGGCCTGAAGAAGATTGCTGTAAGCAATAAGGCTGTACCGGTGCCGGTACAGGCGCCGGTACCAGGGTACCGGATTAAAAATTTCGGGCCGGTTTCTTGGCAGGTACCTGATAATTAAAGATCGGCATTTTACGTTGAGGTTTCATGTTTAGAGGTAAAAATGTCAACTCACTCAACTGTTTTTGATGAACGTCGGCGAATTTTCAATCCAAATCGTGGATCTTCTTCAGGCCAAAAAAATATTTACACGACATCTGAACACACACTTGGACTACATCTAAGCTTCTTCGATTCTGCAGTGTTCGTTTGCTTTTTGAAGTTTTATTGCTTTATTGCCCCTGTTGTTATTGGGCCAGTTTTGGGGTCTGTTTTGGTGCTTCGTGCTGCTACGGTTTTGTGGGTGATGGGAAGGAGTGTTTTATTTTACTTGTAGCCTATATCGGTTATTTTATGTTGCTTTGAAATATAATAAAAAAAAAATTTAAAAAAATCCTGCTGCATTGTCGTTTGTGCCGTCGGGTAAACTGGTAACCTTGTTTAAATCTTTAAATATTTGTTTAGTGTCTTTTTTTTTTATTTCACCTTATGTTATTATTTTATTTGGTTTTATTTAGAAAATTACAAAATTATTAAATATTTTGGAGAATAAAAAAGATTATTTTTTAAAACCAGGCATGATTAACCGATAACCATGTTTAAATCTTTAAATATTTATTTAGTGTTTATTTTAATTTTTATTTCAGCTGTATGTTATTATTTTATTTTATTTATAATTAAACACAATTTTAAAATATTTTGGAGAATAGAAAAGATTATTTTTTTTAAACCAGGCATGATTAACTGATAACCATGTTTAAACCTGTATATATTTTTTTAACTTACTTTTTTTTGTATTTCAGCTTTTTAACTTATTTTATTGGTATTATTTAGAAATTAAACAATTGAAAAAGAAAATAAACGCATATCCTCTACTGGTTTCACAATGTTGTAAAATTCTGCAAATTATTTTTCTAAATGAAGCAGTAGGCTAATCAATGAGAAATCCTTAAATTAGCAAAGATTAACCTAATTAGTGCTTTGTTTGATTGTTTCAAAAAATTTAGGACATTGTCAAACCAGTAGTGCCGTAGCCTATGGGCACTTGTACTGTACTCTTAATAGCGTAAGACTTCTGAGCGTTTAATGAAAGAAAGTAATGTAAAACAAAACAAATATTAACACCATAGGGTTGTAAAATTCCGATTAATTGGCTCAACGTTTACCGTATGGTTAGAAAAAGCGATTAACAATTAATCCCCGTCCCCCAAATAATTTTTTTTTAAGTTTAATACTTTCGAGTCCACTCCATTTTTATCGTTCCATCCGAAGTGGATGACACTTGAGGCTGCGCTCCAATGCATTCAAAGGTATCGTTCCACAAAAGAACCAATCGGAGGTTACAATACTAAAGAAGTTTCAAAACGCACATAGAAACGGAGCAGTTTATGCGAGGAA
The DNA here is from genome assembly GCA_023313725.1 of Lithobius niger. Lineage (NCBI taxonomy): Eukaryota > Metazoa > Arthropoda > Chilopoda > Lithobiomorpha > Lithobiidae > Lithobius > Lithobius niger. The sequence continues at coordinate 29,417 of JAHWFP010006428.1, forward strand.
TAAAGGCAGTGAAGTTGGAGGATATCATTCATCACAGACAAGGAAACTGCAACTCCCAGCTTTCGAATGCTACCAAGAAAGCAACAATTTTTACTGAAACTTGGGTTTCATATATTAAATTGGCTTGGAAAATAACGATAACAGTGTGAAACATGATTATCGACACAAATAATAATCTCTTCTTCCTAGTTTTAGAGTAAATCAGACATCTGGAAAGTTAAAGCGATATTGAGTTTGGGTTTGCTATGCGATAGGTTGTGTTCAGAATGCTTTCAGAAATTATTCTCAAAAATAAAATTGACTAATATTTTAAATAAGGCTGAACCAATATCAACTTCACCGCTCAGATACCAATACCGAACCTGATATCCAAAATTGTATCCCCAATTTTTCATCAAAGGTGTAGTTTTCTGCAAAAGTCCAATAATTATTAAAATGAAAAAAAATTTAAATAGTAACCCACAGTTAAAACGTAGCTAGGAAGATACTCAGTTATTTCCTGAGCAAAACGCCGCGAACAGCATGTCGTAATCTCTAACGGTTTTAAAGTTATCCATATTGCTGAGAAAGTTGCCGAAACCGATACCGCAAATATCGGCAACCAGAGGTTCGGTTTGTATTAAACGAAAATTACTAAATGTTAATCGTCAAGAAGACGATTATCGTTTAAACGATTAATCGGCACAACCCTACACCATATGCAGCTTATAAGGACAAAATATAAACAACTTTATTTCATCATTTTTGTGTGAATTACCCGGTATCTGGCACCGGTCTAGATCTGGAATTTAGATCTGGATCCGATCCGGCGCTAGCTTCATATATCCGGAACGGATCCGGTAAAATGCTATCCAGTCGATCCCTACTAGAATCCATAGGCAATCACTGGTATCGATCTCCATCCTAATGCAACAGTGTACGAGAAAATCTGGGAAGATAGGTGGGGCATTTACGTCACTCTGTTCACGGGAAAAATCATCATTTCAGCCACTCTAGTTTGGACGTCTTTGATGTACGTCCTGTGTCTCAAACAACTGATAGTCTGTTGCCTGCAGAACAACAGCTACATCAACTCAACGATTCAACTGATCAAGACTTCGTTTCGGCAAGATAACCAAAAAGACAGGTACTCACTCACATTCTCTCTCCACCTACACACATTCACAGCCGGGTGCATTTCCAGCTGAGTGTTGCTGCGCTTCTTGCTCAGAATGAGTAGTCAGCTAAGTTCTCACTGGCCAGCAAAGCACAACCTAAAATATGAGAGGTAGCGACCAGCTGCTGGGGAGTTTAGAGGGAGGACCTACTATTCACACTGAAATTTTTATTAACTTACCACCAATTTTAAGAACAAAAATTTAGTTTTGCGCAGTGTTAAATTGCAAGGATGTGTCAAAACTCAAATTCAAAAAGAAACAAATCCTACCGAATTTGCGAATATTCGACAGGCTGCTTGACTAAAGATGGTAAAAATAGTCTGGCTATCTTCCTTCAGGCCACCACAAGAAGCTTATATACATTATTTACAATGTCCGACGTGCATCGATCGTTGTGGAAATAGCTGACGACTACGACGCGACTCTAGCAGATCTTTCCGCATTGGCTCTCAGGGTTGGAAAACATCATGATTTTTTGCAAAAAATAAAAAAAAAATCGATTTATTTGATTTAAATCAATAATTTTTTTGATTAAATCAAATTTTTGTTAAACTCGAGCAAATTTTATTTAAAAGTTGTCGTACACTGCATATACAAAAAAACTTGACTGTTACAACAAATTATTTTAGTAGTAGTAATAGGCTACAGTTGCATATTCAAGAAACTTCAAGAGTAATAAAGTAATAATTGAGAACTAACTTGGCTTAGTACAGTAGGCTATTCTTTCGTACTCAAAGAACTTCAACAGTAATATCATGAGACTTTAGTACTAGTAAGGCGTTGTTTAGTACTCAAAACTTCAACAGTATAGCAACTTGGACCGCTGTTTCATCCTGAAGATTTCAAGGTATTCAATTACGAGAATACCCGTCGAATTAAGAACAAGTTAGTAGGCTGTTGTTACATACTCAAATTAGCTTATTAACACTGGCGATAGCCAGTTTTAGTAAGGGTCGACCTAGGATCTCTGTGTTAAACTTTCAACTTTGAAAGCTTATAACTCCGTCAAAATTGAAAAATTTTAAACCATAAATTTGGAATCTAGCCTTGACTAGTCAAGGCCTGTCTACAGTCCATATTGTGAAATTCAGTCCAGCCAAACCCGAGATACAGAGAGGGGCCAAATAGACAACTTCTTGTTCTTGGTCTTGGTCTTGGTCTTGTTCTTGGTCTTGTTCTTGGTCTTGTTCTGGGGATGTACCTTTCGTCTGTCCTCTCTACAGGTCAAACTATTTGTCCTGTAAAGCTGGTTCTTAGCTCATTTTACAGGTATTGCTCCGTAGATGTGCCCTTTCCATACGGCCTTTTCTAATTGGTCAAGTGGTTCAGGGGTTACGGAGCTCTAAACGACCAGATTTATTGTTTTAAACATTGTTATTATGCAACAATGCCATTTAGCAAATGCCAGCTGCAAGACATAGACTGAAGATTAAAGGATTTCTTTCGAAAAACATCGCTGCAATTCATACTGTGAAAAGATCGATCCGTTAAAAAGCACGTGTGAAAAGCACGAGTCCGAGTTGTGAATTTTAGCGAACTTGGTAGTGTTATTTTATAAAGGATTTCTTTCTATTGTTAACATTAGCGATAGCCAGGTTAGTAAGGCCATAGCTATTTACCGAGCTTAAAGGCGTCGCAACAAAACAACCAACAAATTAATTATAAAGGTGTCACACATACCCAACCCCTCATCCACCACCACACCTATTATTACAATTCTCAAAGTAACACGGATTAATAAACAAAAAACGTATTGTTAAAAGTTAAAAGTAAGGGTCTAAAAGTTAAAACCTGTAAGGAACACGGACAAGCTTTGACTGTAAGGGTCTAGGTGTCAAATTTGGCCAGTAACACGCTGCTAAGCATTAGACCCTTACTACCCGGTGATCATGTTAATGACTTAGTATGGAAAATTCGAAATTAGCCAACAGCGAAAATCATACACTAGAAATAACGTAGTTCAGTATGCCACCTTTATGCATGTACGTTAAATCGGAGTGGCATGACCTGGATTCGAACCGGCCGCCCAGTTCGCCCCCAGATCACTTGCATAGCGCGTTAATCTCTCCGTTGCACTCCGATAAAACGTAAGTGCATAAAGGTGGCTTACTGAACTACGTTATTTCTAGTGTACGATTTTCGCTGTTGGCTAATTTCAAATTTTCCTTAATATTATTTCCAGCGATTTATGTCTGTTTATTAATGACTTAGTAACTCAAGACAGAATGGGTGTACACGCTTACGCTTGTAGCAGGTTGTCTTGCTTGGAATCGCTGCCATGTTATCAAACCGAAAAAAAATGTCAACCTAAAGCACAGTAGGAAACCCACACCCCCACTATCATTGGATCATCTCATGGGTCTTTATAGGACGATTTCAGACAGCTGTTCGTCAAAAACCGGGTAGTAAGGGTCTAATGCTTAGCAGCGTCTTACTGGCCACACCTAGACCCTTACAGTCAAAGCTTGTCCGTGTTCCTTACAGGTTTTGACTTTTAGACCCTTACTTTTAACGATACGTTTTTGTTTATTAATACAGTAAGTGACTAGCCTGTACCGGTATGACAATTTAGTAGGCTACTGTTGTATGGTAGGCTTTCGTAGTCTAAATATCTTCAACTTTTAAAGAATGCTTGAATTAATGCCTTCAAATGCAGGGCAACCTCCCCCCCCCCTCCCCCCGGTTCGATTTTGTTTCAGAGTTCAGGTTTAGATTCTCTTTAAGCTAGTTTCCAATTCCAACTTAGTTCTGTATCAATTTCAGTTATAATTTTTAAAATGATTTAAATCAATGATTTTTATTGATGATTTAATCAATGATTTAATCACTGATTAAATCATATTGATTTAAATCATTGCTAACCCTGTTGGCTCTTAGTCGCGTCGTAGTCATCTGCTATTTCCACAACGATCGATGTACGTCGGACATTGTAAATAATAAGGCTGTACCGAACGAGAATTTTTCAGCCGAACCGAACTAAACCGAACAGACCTTAAATAAGCCGAACATCGAACACTTCCGAACCGAACAAAAATGTACCAAACCAATCTATCTTAAACTAAAATGTAAAAGAGCTTAGTTTACAAAGATTCATCAAGCACAAGTTTCTTAACAAAGTTTGGTATTTTCATATGGACTTGCAAGTCCATAGATGTTGAAATTCTGTTTAAACATAAAAAAATCTCCACTACTTTTACATTTTCCCTTATAACTTCTGAATCGTTAG
>JAHWFP010006432.1:0-11251 GCA_023313725.1 Lithobius niger
CCCCCGTTTCCCCTCCTTTGTCGGGGTATTGCTGCGTGTGTCTCCAGAATCTGGTGGAGTGGAGTGGGGTGGGTGACGGTGTGTGTCTTGCATGTCACGGGGAACGTCTCTCAGCAGGAGTGGGAATGCTGGGTATCGTCGCTCCCAGGCCCAGTTATATTAGGGGGGACTTTAATGCCCACCATTGGTTGTGGGGTAGCGTACGATGTGACACCAGGGGACGGGTTTTTGCTGGTTCGTTGGAGCATCTTGACTTGACAGTGTTGCAGAATGGGTCAACGACATTTGTGCGCAGGTATTGGGGGGCTATTCAGGAGTCGGTCCTGGACCTGTTATTGTGCACCAGTGGCCTGGCTACACAGTTCGCGTTTGAGGTGTCGACGGACCTGCGGGGGAGTGACCACTTTCTTGTGGCCTTGTCTTGGAAAGGTAGGGGAGGGAGGCTTCTTGACCGACCTGTTCGTCCGGTGCGTCCGGTCGTCGACTCTGGAACTTCGCACCGTGGCTGGCAAGGTGGGTTAAGAGAAACCAGGGAAAAGGGGGTAGCCGAGGTGCTCACTGGGGGATCGGAAGGAACAGGCGGAACGCTGCATGGTGGACGCCCACTTGAGTCCCGGCCATCAGGGATAGGCGTCGGGCTTGGGAGAGGTTCCAGCATTTCTGCTGTGATCAAAGGTGGTTCGAGTACATCGGTGTTGCCCAGGAAACTAGGTTCCTCCTCCGTAGGGAAAGGCGTACTTTGGCGCAAGGCTTTGTGCGCGTGTGGCTGAGGGCTTGTCGATTTCAAGAGGTTGGGCCATGGTGCAACTGCAGGATGCCCGACCTGTGATTGCCTGGGTTTTTGACTCGGCAGGTGAGGTTCTGAGGGGCCCCCGCATGGCAGAGGCATTCAACGCCAATTTTGCGGCTGTGTTTGACTCCCCCGAAAGGCCCCCCTCCTCCTTTGTGTGTTGGGGGGACCCGGTAGGTTTGAATGGGTCGGATGAGCCTTTTGTCATGTTGGAGCTCGCTGCAGCACTTGCATCCTGTCATTCGGATAGTGCTGTGGGCATTGATGGGGTTTCTTATGTGGACCTTCAGGAACTTGAGGGCGGTGGTCGTACTGAGCTTCTGGAGTTCTACCAAGGCTTGTTTGATGGTGCTCCTGTGCCGCAGTCATGGATGTTTTCCTTCCTGACCCCTGTACTTGGTAGAGGCAAAGTGCCGTCGGCTGTAACAAGCTACAGGCCAATTGCCCTCTTGTCCTGCGCCCGCAATATTTATGAGAGGATGCTGGTGAATAGATTGGTATGGCAAGTTGAGCGCTCTGGGCGGGTATTTGGTGCCCAGTTCGGCTTCCGGAAGCACCGTGGTGCTCAGGATGCTATGTTGTATCCGGAATCCAGGAGGCCTGGATGAACGATTGCTATGCAGTGGCCGTGTTTCTAGACATCAGAGCAGCCTACGACTTGGTGGATGTGTCGTGGGTTGGCCACGAGCTCAGTAATTTGGTTGTCAGCTGCAAGGTTAAAGCTGCCATCCTGGGTCTCTTGGGCCGTCGCAGCTTCGCCACCGGGGTTGGGTGTGTCTGGTCAGGGGTGAGCAACACCGATCGGGGGCTGCCACAGGGCAGCTGTCTCAGCCTGGTGCTGTTCGCGATCGGTATCAACTCTGTCCTTGTGGAATTGGGTCGGACGGTCAACGTGGTTGCTTACGCTGACGATGTGGCGGTCTGGCTGACGGGAAGGACTTGACGGCGATTATTGCGGCTCTGGAAACTGCTATCAGTGAGGGGTCTAGGGCTTTGGCTGTCAGGGGTCTGCAGCTATCTAGTGCAAAGACTAAGGTCATGGTCTTTTGGCGGGGTCAGGGGTGCGAGGCATCGCTCAGGGTAGATGGCACCCTTGTACAGTCTTCTCTTAAAGTTCGTTATCTTGGGTTCTGGCTTGACCCGCAGCTCAACTGGACGCACGATGTAGCTGCAGTCAAAAGGAACGTTGCAGCCTGTCTAGGTATAATGAAGTCTCTGCTTGGGAACAGATCGGTTGCAAAACGTGGTACGGCGGTTGCTTTCTACCGGGTCTACCTCCGTTTCTGTGTCGATTTTCATGCTCCGCTTCTATTCAGCTCCCCTCAGGCCACTGGGAGACTACAGGTGGCCCTAAATGATTGCCTTCGGGTTGTCACAGGGTGTTTGCCGTCCACACCAGTTTCAGCTCTGCACATTGAGGGCGGTGAGGCACCGCTTCAGTATCGGGCCCAGGAACTGTCTGCGGGCTATCGCTAGGGGTCACGCTGATCCTCTAGCCAGCATCCTGCAGGATTACATGCTGCTGCCTCAGGGGGCTCAGGAATTATTGGGCGCCCCGGGCTTGGGGACTGCCCTACTCTGCCGGGGAGGGTTGGGCGCCTTCTCAATGCCACTGGTTGTTCATCCACCGGCCCTATGGGTGTGGTGTTGGTGCGGCTGCTGCATCTCTTTTGGACCCTTCTCTTCCGGTGCGTCCATCTGCTGATTGTACGGTGGTTTACTGTGATGCTTCCTTTATGCAGGAAGAGGGTAGGGGTGGGGTGGGGGTATGCATCCCAGGTCTGCACCTAGAATATGGTTACACGTTGGACGCTCTCCCATCAGCCTTTGTGGGCGAACTTGTTGCGGTATCTGTGGCCCTTGATGTGGGTGCTGACCAGCAGTTCCCACATTTTTGCGTTCTGACTGACTCCCTAGCAGGGATGGGGTTCCTTTGGGGTTGCTTTCGATCGCTTCAGTGCTCCCACTCGCTTGCGTTGGAAATCGGGTGGAAGCTGTTTGCCCTGTATCTGCGGGGTCTTAGGGTGTCTCTTGGTTGGGTGAAGGGCCATTCTGGGGTCTTTGGAAACGAGCTAGCAGACAGCTTGGCCCGTCGGGGTTCAGGTGGTGGGTGTAGCACGGTTCACTTCGCTCTGGGTCCTCGTGACCTGCACCCGGCTGTAAATAGGGTCTTTCGGGAGGAGTGGGCTGCGGCATGGGCCATTTGTGTGATGGGGCGACAGCTGTATGCCCTCCACCCTTCTACTGCCTGCCCGCGGCTCCTGAACAGTCTTTCCCGCAGAGATGCGGGCCTGGTTTCGCGGCTGCGTACGGGTCATGTGCAGCTTGCACGCCTTGGTTGGGCACGGTCGCTGGATTGTGCATGAGGTGGTGGTACTGAAACGGTGCATCACTTTCTCTTGGAATGCCCTCTTTGGGCCACACAACGTCGTTTTGTTTATAGGGGAGTGAATCAGTTACTTGGGGTCCTGGGGGTTCCACCTTATTCTGTACCTGGATGTGGGTCCCTGGGTCGGGTCCTTGGTTTCTGCCGGGCTACGCAACGGTTTGTCCTGTGAACATGCCCCTTGGCTCTTGTTGTGTACTTCACTCCTTCTGCTCTGTCTCTGTCTCTCTCGTCCTTCTTTGCACTCCCACGGATTGAGTTTTGGACTATCGTGTGTGCGTGGGGTCCAGGTGTGGCCGGACTGCTGTCTCTTTAGCGGTTTAGGCATCTTATGGCTTGTTTGTTTAGGTTTAAGTTAGTTTTTTTAAGTAGGATAGGCTGAGCGAATGGCTTGGAGGCCGCAATTTTTTTTGCATTTCGCTCAATAAACATAACATAACATAACCATGCGTTTGTTTAGTTGTTTTCGGATTTTGTATGAGTTTTGTAGGAGGACGTGTGGCTTCGGGCCAGAGCCCCAATAAACAAATTCAATTCAATTCAATGTATTCCCATTGTTGCAAATCCCCCGAAATTTGCAAGAATAGCAGAATTGTTGAACGTCCCCCGAGAATAGCAGAGCATTGTTGTGATTTCCTATTTGCATGAAAATACGGTGATCTCCCATTAGCAGTCGCCAGACTTGCATGAAAATGTAGTGACTGGAAAAACATATGACGTCATCAGTACTGTGCGTATTGTTGAAAACACAGTTTGAATCACTGATTACTTGTCCACTAGTGGAGTAAATTCTAGTGATTTTCTTTCGGATGATGATAAAAGCAAGCCCCTTGGTCAATCGTTAGTTACCAATGTAGATATCAACTTAGGATAAGGAGACCATGAAAACTGTGCTCCATTTAAAGATGCCGCCCATTCAAAATGGCCGCCACCCCCAAAATACTTGATTTGTATGTATTTCCGTTTCTATGGGCCGGATCAAAGTTTACGATATACCAAATTAACGAAAAAAATTTGCAATCTTCCTTGTTACCGGTCCCATCACTCGAATTTTGATGAATTTGTCAGTATATGCTCCCAAATTGCGTACAATCGGTTAGATAACTCGGTTTTCTTTATATAACTACCAACCCGTTGCACAGTCAGACATATGATCGGTTATAAAAAGTGAACGTTGTTTAATTACCTTTCAAACTTTAAAATCGGTCTTTTAGATAGCCAGTGAAGCAATTTAGAACGGACCACTCACGGTGTGATACGTACAGACCCAACTAGCTTCTTTGTTTCAGATGTTGGTGACCGGTTCACACCGCATACCAAGTATTAGTAGAGCAGCTAGAGGGTTGAATTGTTTCTGTGAAATGCATGAAGTTGGGTATGGATGCACATGAAGGGTTACTGGAAAAAAAAATAGCTCTGCGAGCAAGTTCAAAACCCAACTAATTTTTGGAGAGGGTGATTTACCCCCCAAAAACGGTTTTTGGCTATAATTCCTTAACCGTCAACAAATCAAAAAAGCATAATGTGAAGCAGAAACGTTCAGCACACAATCCTAGACAGTAAACATGATATACATCATTTAAATTAAAGCAACCCTTGAAACCCAAAAATCGTATTTGAAGTATATCACCCGCAAGTCGTGCGAATGCTCCTTTTTCCACTTCGTTGTTATAGTGATTTTTGAATTTAAAGTGCTCTTGCGAGCCCCCTAATAGCCCGAAATAGACATGCTTACGTTTTATGAAAGGTGGAGCTCTATTCTTTCCATCAATCCGGACCGAAATAGTTTAACTTAGATAGGGGAGGCATCCCACGCCCATTTAAAGGTGAAGAGGTTATCGCATAGCGGCGAAAGCGTGTGGTAATTTTCAAATTCAAAGTGCTCTTCCGAGCCCCCTAATAGCCTGCAATGGACATGCTTGATTTTCTGAAAGATAGGGATCTATTGTTTCCATCAATCCTAACCGATAGGGTGAAGATTGTTTAACTTAGATAGGGGCCATCCTACACCCATTTGAAGGTAAGAGGCAATGGCTTAGCGGCGAAAGCATATGCTGATTTTCCAATTCTAAGTGCTCTTGCAAGCTGTAATAGCCTGAAATGGATATTCTTAGAATTTTCTGAAAGTTCGGGATCTATTCTTTCCACTAATTCTAACCGAAATTGTTTCACGGGTTTTGTCTTGTATTAAAAATCTTAAGCCAACCAAATCAAGTGGACCTGATGGTCTCTCTGCTTTCCTCTACAAACAAATTGCGCATGAAATATGCTACCCACTCTCCCAGATTTTTAACAGATCTTTCCAGCAGGGGCATATTCTCAAAATCTGGAGTACAGCACTCGTAACCCCTGTCTTCAAACGTGGTTCAGCTTCGGACCCCACAAACTATCGCCCTATCGCCCTCACTTGTGTTGCATGCAAACTCATGGAATCAATTATTCGTGATATTATGTTGGCCCATCTTGGAAAATACTCCATTATTAACAGGACCAATTTGGGTTCCTTCCCTCGAGATCTGCAACGCATCAACTGCTTTCTGTCCTTGACCGCTGGACTTTTGCATCTGATGTTGGAATTGCTTCAGACACAATTTATTTTGACTTCAAGAAGGCTTTTGAATCGGTCATACACCGCAAACTTCTGTTTAAGGTTGCCAACTGCGGCTTTGGGGGTGACCTATTGATTTGGATTACTGCTTTTCTTTACAGCAGATCCCAGCAGGTTAAAATTGAGAACACCCTTTCTTCCAGTGTTCCTGTACTCTGCGGTGTCCCCCAGGGATCGGTGCTTGGCCCGCTGGTTTTTGTAATTTACCTCAACGATCTTAAATTTACAAATGACCAAACCTATGGATTTAAATTTGCCGATGACATTAAGACTGGAGCCGAAAACATTTCTTCCCTGATCTCCCCACAGCTCAATGTCGAAATTCGGGGAGTGGCCAATTGGGCACAAACCTGGCAATTGTCACTTTCAATTCCTAAATGCTTTGCCTTTCATATTGGCTCACAGAATAATTGCCCATCTTATTTTCTTGAACAGTCCGCTCTTCCTGCAGTCCGTGAGGTAAAGGACCTCGGGGTTTGGTTTACCTTCGACCTTAAGTCATCACTTCATTGTCAAAATGTGTGTTCCATGGCATTTAGAAGCATGGCAATTGTCAATAAATGCTTCACTTCTGGTAATAACCTTATTAAGATTTGGGCCTTCAAGGTGCTTGTGCGACCACTCCTTGAGTATGCAACTCCAGTATGGTCCCCTCACCTTTTGGGCGACATTGATAAAATAGAATATGTGCAACGTAAGTTCACAAAACGTTTGCATGGCCTGCGCGATTTAGATTACCGTACTCGCCTTGCCAGGACAGGACTGGATCTCTTAGAGTTAAGAAGAATTCGTTTTGACCTAATTTTGACCTTTAAAATCCTGAGGGGTCTGATTGCCGTAAACCTACCTTTTTTTTGACGTTGCACCACTCATTGATAAAACCCGAGGCCATCGTTGGAAACTGGCAGCCCAGTTTTCCCGCACAAATTGTTGTCAGAATTTTTTCTCTGTACGTGTTATCCGTATCTGGAATTCCCTTGGGGCAGACACTGTAGACCAACTGACAGTGCGGGATTTTCGTTGAATGCTGGAAAAAGAAAACCTACAACCCTTTCTGCGACGCCCACTCGCTGAACTTTAGAAATTTGGTTGTTAGCCCGTTCCTACATTTTCCATTTTTACCTTCACCATTCCCATTCCTTCGCTTCATCAACAGGCTCGGAATCAGAGGTTCACCGCCCTTCCGTGTCCTTCCATTTAAATGTGGAGAAATTGTATTATTATTATTATTATTAATTAGATAGCGACTGTCCTACACCCATTTGAAGGTGAAGAGGTATTGCGTAGCGGCAAAAGCATGTGCTGATTTTCGAGTTCAAAGTGGTCTTCCGAGCCCCCTAATAGCACGCAGTGGACATGCTTCTGAAAGATGGGGATCTATTGTATCCGTCAATCATAACCGATTAGGTTAGGATTGTTTAACTTAGATAGGGGCCATCCTACGCCCATTTGAAGGTACGAGGCAATCGCTTAGCGTTGAAAGCATAATGTGATTTTCCAATTCAAAGTGCTCTTACGAGCTCTCTAATAGCCCGAAATGGACAGTCTTAAAATTTTCTGAAAGTCGGGATCTATTCTTTCCACTAATTCTAACGGAAATTGTTTAAATTAGTTAGCGACTGTCCTACACCCATTTGAATGTGAAGAGGTATTGCGTAGCGGCAAAAGTGAATAGTGATTTTCGAATTCAAAGTGCTCTCTCGAACCCTCTAATACCCGAAATGGACATGCTATAGGATTTTCTGAAAAGTACGAATATAATTATTTCCATCAATCCGAAATGAAATTGTTTAACTTAGATAGGAACCGTCCTACACCCCTTTTGAACGTGAAGAGGTAATGACGTTGCGGCGAAAGCAAATAGTGATTTTAGAAATCAAAGTGTTCTCTTGAGCCTTCTATAAACCCGAAATGGACATACTATGGATTTTCTGAAAGATGGGGATCAATTCATTCCATCAATCCTAACCGAAATGGTTTAACTTAGATAGAAATACAAATATGAGCATTACAATATCACTTTGAAATTGAAACTAGTTGCTACACCAATTACAGCCACACCCAGAAATACGTGCAGGACGATCCCGATCTTAAGTTAAACAATTTAGGTTTGGAGTGATGGAAAGAATAGACCCCCACCTTTCAAAAAATCTTAAGCATGTCCAATTCGGGTTATTAGAGGGCTCGCAAGAGCACTTTGAATACAAAAATCACTATAAAACAAATTGAAAAAAGGTGTTCGCGCAAATTAGGGGTAATACACTTTAAATACGATTTTGAGGTTTAAGGGTTGCTTTTATGTAAAACATGTATATTACCTTTCCTGTCCAGAATAATGAGCTGAACGTGTCTGCTTCTCATTATGCTTTTGATCTGTTGACGGTTAAGGAGTTATAGCTAAAAAACATTTTTGGGGGGTAATTCACCCCCTCCAAAAAGTAGTTGGGTTTTGATCTTGCACTTGTAGCTATTTTTTTCCAGTAACCCTTCATATGCATCCATACCCAACTTCATGCATTTCACAGAAAGTGAACAATTCAACCCTCTAGCTGCTCTACTAATACTTGGTATGCGGTGTGAACCGGTCACCAACATCTGAAACAAAGAAGCTAGTTGGGTCTGTACGTATTGTACCATGGGTGGTACGTTCTAAATTTCTAAATTGCATCACTGGCTATCTATTAGACCGATTTTAAAGTTTTATATGTCATTTGAAAGGTAATTAAACAACGTTCACTTTTTATAACCGATCATATGTCTGACTGTGCAACGGGTTGGTAGTTATATAAAGAAAACCGAGTTATCTAACGGATTGTGCACACTTTGGGAGTATATAGTGACAAATTCATCAGAATTCGAGTGATGGGACGGGTAACAAGAAAGATTGCAATTTTTTCTCTCGTTAATTTGGTATATCGTACACTTTGATCCGGCCCATAGAAACGGAAATACATACAAGTCAATATTTTGGGGTGGCGGCCATTTTGCATGGCCGCCATCTTTAAATGGGCATAACTTTCATGGTCTCCTTATTTTAAGTTCATATGTATGTTGGTAACTAACGACTTACCAAGCGGCTTGCTTTTATAATCATCCGAACGAAACTGCCTATTTTGGGTTACAATTTACTCCACTATACAGACAATTCCGTCTGACAGACATACAAACAAGCGACTTCAATAGATTAACAGTGGGAATCTCGGTAATCTGGCGACACACACACACAAACAAACACACAAACATCATGACCTTAGTTATCCTACACGGCGATAGCCGTGTATACAGGGTGGGGCAGAAAGGACGGAACACCCTTGGCAATCAAAGATGGTTAATGTTAGGATAATGAAACTTTGCATGGTATGTAGGCGAATGGGGAGCCAACTAACCATGAATCGATCATTGACCTTGACGCATATTTTCAAGGTCATCGTGATGCTAATTTTTTAACTATGTTTCGTAGAACCCCAGTGTACATTAGAAACTTGTAGACAGTGTCAAGGCATGGCCAATGCAAAAAACAGAACGAAATTCGGTACGTTAGTTTAGGAGTTGCGGACATTACAAGAATCATTCTGTTGTGCTGGCCGAGTGGCTTTCCTGCCAAACAGGCTCTTTCGTACACCATGTATTGTATTGGTAGGTAATGGTGTTGGCAGCATACGCAAATTGGCATAATTCATTAACCGTGATCAGGTCTGAAACAAAATCAAAAATGTTAACCTGAGGGAGGAACAACATTAGTTTCATTTCTAGACGACCACGGTGACTAAACTATGCCAACTTGCATAAGATGCTGTAGTTTGCAGCACCATTCTGTTCATACGTGTAATGTAGCAGGTTGTGTTGAGCTAGTGTCGAGTCATCAGTGTGTCAGTTGCTGTTTGTTTCCAAGCATGCTTCATGTACTTTGAGGACCACTGGACCTAATTTTAGGGGCGTCGGACGAACGTCTAATTGGAATATCGTCTAATGGGATAATAATTGTCTAAAATCTGCCTAAATAAAAAATCTGGTAAAGCATCTAAACGGAATATCGTATAATGGATAATTGTATAATGGATAAAAGTCTAACTGGATTAACGTCTAATTACGGTTTCTGATGTTATATGTACAGCCGCAGCGAGCGCGGCAGCGCGAGCGAGGCAGGGATATTAGACGATTTTCCATTATACGAAATTCCAGTTAGACGCTTTTCCGTTATACGAATTTCCTGTTAGATGATATTCCGTTATACTGTTTTCCGTTATACGTTCTTCCAATTATGGGATTTTCCAGTTAGACGATTATCCCTCGCCCCCTAATTTTACACTCACTGTTTAGCAGGAAAGCCACTTTGTCAGCACAACAAAATGATGCTTACAATTTTCGTAACTCCTAAACTAGCGTACCGAATTTCGTTCTGATTTTTGCAATGGCCATGCCTTGCAAATGTCTACAAGTTTCTAATGTAAACTGGAGTTCTACGAAGCATAATTAAAAAGTTAGCATCACGATGACCTTGAAAATATGCGTCAAGGTCAGTGATCGATTCATGGTTAGTTGGCCCCCCGTTCGCCTACATACCATGCAAAGTTTCATTATCCTAACATTAACCATCTTTGATTGCCAAGGGTGTTCCGTCCTTTCTGCCCCACCCTGTATATATGATTGAGTCATTTTTCCAGCAAAACCAAACCTATTAATTTCTCCGTTTCTATTCAAGATATTTCGACCAAACCTGGCCAGATAGTAGATAGCAACCTTTCCCAATTTTATACCAACTTTTATGCAATTCCGTGCAAGAGTAAACGTACGGAACCACATTTGAAAAGTAAATTTGAAAAGTGTTCACTTCTTGTTGTTGTTCTTGTTCTTGTGTGACACGGTTTCAGAAAAAAACTGCTGCACCTATACCTAAAATCTGAAACATGATCTTAGCCAGAAATTTCCCTGGGCTTCATCCTCAGAGGGACCACTTTTTCGATTGTTCCATCCATTCCGGAATTGGTCCCTGAAGGATCATTTTGATTGTTTTACATTGTTTTAACCATTGTAATTAGAGAACAATGCCACTTAGCAAAATCAAGATCCATTCTTCGTACACGTGTTATGTCTTTGCTAAAAAGTTGATTGTTGAAAGGCAAAATGAATTCTTGGTATTCTGTGTTTGGTGTTTTGCATTTAGTGTTTTGTACTAAGCAGGGCGTACGGCTCCGGGCCACGGCTCTCAATAAATATATATGTGTGAATAAGGTGGGTGAGGAGAATATGTTCACGGAAGCAGCCCGTGAGTCACTGGTGCGGCGGCGGTTAAGTTGTGCAAGTTTATCCGTGCCCACCGGAACTCTCCCTTGATGGGGGAGAGAAGGTGGGGAGAGTTGTGCGTCAGCAGGTGGTTTCTGCAGTGTGTTGTACACTGGTGATTTTGTCTGCAGTGCAAGAATATGTTGTGATGTTGTGATGTAGTGCAGTGTGTTGGTAAGGTGTT
>JAHWFP010006434.1:0-33176 GCA_023313725.1 Lithobius niger
TTAAATTTGATTATCTGTCAAGTTTTAGACTAGGTTTTCAAGTGTATTTTTGTATAAATTGTCTGCGTCATTGCTATATAATGCTGCGACAGCATTGTTTAAGGCTAGGAGAACAGTTTTGTATCTAAAATAAAAACGTCATTTATTAATATTTTGATAAAATAACATAAATTGCTAGTTTAAAAACCTAATGGCGTAGTCATTTTATTTTTATGAATGTTGTAATGCTAAAAAGTACGTGCTATCAGTTAAACGTCTATCATTTTGGGATAGTAACGCTTCGAAATGGAGTTTATCGGCAATCTTCTTTCATTACTACATGGGACGATTCGTATTGGTTAAATAAATACAGGTAGTATTGTGTAATGTAGGAGTTGATGCCTACTTGTGTGAAACACAAAATATGACACAAATTTGTGACCTTACCTTGAGTGGGAAATGATCTTTTCAAGTTGTCAGGTCATGTCATGTCATGTCTGTCAGTTATCTACATGCTATTTTCTTGCAACAGGTAAAGCACCCATGAGAGCCGAGGTCTCTGAGATTCCAGAACAGACTACACAAACTCCTGCGAAAAAAGTCAAAAAACAAAAACCCAAACCCCAGGAGGGAACAGTAACAGAACAACAACCCGACAAACCCACTGCAGTCACAGAACAGACAGTCCAACCTTCTCCAACACAGCCACAGGTGGAGGAGCCCGAACCTGTAGCAGAGCACACCCTTACTCCCAAACCCACCCAAACTCCTGAAGAAACGCCCCTTACCGTCACACACAAAGACACAGATACCAAACAAGAATCCAAAACTGTGAAAAAGACAAAGAAAAAGGTTAAGGAGGTGACGAAGGAGGAGACGGCAGAAACTGTTACCACGGTAAAACTCGCGGAGCCTAAGAAACCAACCGTAGAGTCTGTCGAGGATACCACTGTCTCCATAAAACTAAAACCAAAGACTGAGGAGCCTACTGAGGACGTAAGTATAACACTAAAACAAGAGGAGGAAGTATTCTTTGGTGCAGTTCTTAAAAAGACCAAACCCAAACAAGAAATAACTGAAGAAGCCGAAACGACATTGACATTGAAACGAGAAGTTCCCACTGAAAAGAAGGACGAGGAAGCGTCAGTGACCAAGACTATTAAGAAGAAGAGAGAAAAATCGCAGGTGGTCGAAACCACGGAGCAAACGAGCACGATTAAGGAAACGGAACCCATAAAACCACAGATTGCTGAAGTTGAGGTTACAGATGTAATACTACAAATAATTAAGCCTCAAGTTCTTAAAGAAGAAATTGCCGAAACGACTGTCAGCCTAAAACCTGCCGAAAAACCCGTGGAGGAAGCAACCACAGCCGTAACCCTCGCTAAGCCTAAGTCAGTCGCAGTTCACGAGGAAGTGACCGAACTGGACACAACAGTCACACTGAAGAAGAAACCTAAAAAGCATGAAGCTGTTACAGTGGTGACTCATGAGGAAACAACGTTCATGACAAAGTCTGGCGACAGTGGTGAGGTTCACGTTACTACAAGCATCAAGAAATCCAAAACTGTTAACGGTGTTCGTGAAGAGCAGACGCAAGAGGCATCATTTACACTGAAAAAGGAGGAGCCGTCCAAACCTATTATCACTGAGGTTACTGAGGATGATGTTTCTGAAACTGTTACTATACGGAAAGAGGAACCCTCAAAGCCAATTATTACCGAGGTTACTGACGATGACGTCACCCAGACTGTAACGATAAAAACGGAAGAACCAAAGAAGCCTGTTGAAGAAGAAGAAGCCACTACCGTTTTGAAAATCAAAAAGCCAAAGAAAGTTACACCCAAAAAAGTCGATGAAGCCGAAGCGACGTTTACAGTGAAGCCGACCGAACCAGAAAAACCGGTAATAACTGACGTAACAGAAGTAGAGGCTACTTTTAAGCCAGTTACAAAGAAAGAAACCAGTCCAGAAGAGGCAACTCTTGTTCTTAAGAAAGAAGAAACAGTAGTTAAAGTTGAAGAGGCAACAACAACGAAGACGATTAAGAAAAAGAAAGTTAAACCTGAAGCTCAGGAGGCCACTGTAACATTGAAAGCCAAGGATGAGCCAAAGACTCTGACAACTGAAGATGTCACTGCTGATGTAGTGCTGAAAAAACCTGTAGTGACTAA
The DNA here is from genome assembly GCA_023313725.1 of Lithobius niger. Classification (NCBI taxonomy): domain Eukaryota; kingdom Metazoa; phylum Arthropoda; class Chilopoda; order Lithobiomorpha; family Lithobiidae; genus Lithobius; species Lithobius niger. The sequence continues at coordinate 2,154 of JAHWFP010006434.1, forward strand.
GGAAGAATCTCCCGAAGCACAGCTTACACTAAAGAAGCCAAAGCCTAAGATAGAAGAAGAAGAAGCAGCTGTGGAAGCTGTTATTAAGAAACCTAAGAAAGCAAAACCTGAAGAAGAAAAGCCGCAGGATGTTGAAGAAACTGTTGTCCTTAAAAAGCCTGAAAAGAAAGCTGTAGTTGAAGAGGAAGCTGAGGTCGCTGTCGTATTACCAAAGAAACCAGAGGAAAAGGTCGAAGAACAAGCGGCTGAAATTACCATCAAGAAAAAAGTGAAGAAACCAAAAACCGAGGAGGAAGCTCCTGACACGACATTTACTATAAAACCCAAACAGCCCAAAAAAGCGGAAGAAGAGAAGCCAAAAGATGTTGAGGAAACAGTTACCTTGAAGAAAAAGGTTGTCAAAGAAGAGGAAGCAGAGGCTGTGGTTACGTTACGGAAGAAATCGGTTGAAAAGATCGAAGAACAAGCGGCTGAAGTTACGATTAAGAAAAAGGTAAAGAAACCCATAGCTGAAGAAGGAGCACCAGAAAGTACTTTCACACTGAAGCCTAAAGAGCCAGAAAAAGTAGAAGAGAAGCCACAAGATGTTGAAGAGACAATTGTGATCAAAAAGCCAAAAAAGAAGCCTATTATTGAAGAGGAAGCAGAAGCCGCAGTTACCTTGCCTAAAAAACCAGAGGACAAAGTTGAAGAACAAGCAGCTGAAGTCACCATAAAAAAGAAGGTTAAGAAACCTACAAAGGCAGAAGAAACACCAGAAGCAGCCTTTACCATAAAGCCCAAAGAGCCAGAAAAAGTAGAAGAGAAGCCACAAGATGTTGAAGAGACAGTTGTGATCAAAAAGCCGAAAAAGAAGCCTATTATTGAAGAGGAAGCAGAAGCTGCAGTTACCTTACCTAAAAAACCAGAGGACAAAGTTGAAGAACAAGCAGCTGAAATCACCATAAAGAAGAAGGTTAAGAAACCTACAAAGGCAGAAGAAACACCAGAAGCAGCCTTTACCATAAAGCCCAAAGAGCCAGAAAAGCCAGAGGAAGAGAAACCTCAAGAAGTTGAGGAGACGGTAACTTTGAAGAAAACGCCAAAGAAGGAAGTCATGGAGGAAGAAGCAGAGGCTGTTGTTACGTTGCGGAAAAAGTCGGTTGTGAAATTAGAAGAACAAGCGGCAGAAGTCACTATCAAGAAAAAAGTTAAGAAGCCTACCAAGGAAGAAGATGCACCTGAAACAACTTTTACAATAAAGCCCAAAGAGCCAGAAAAACCAGAAGAAGAAAAGCCACAAGATGTTGAGGAGACAGTTGTCCTGAAAAAGCCAATGAAGAAAACAGTATCTGAAGAGGAGGCCGAGGTAGCAGTTACTTTGCCAAAGAAAACTGAAGATAAGGTTGAAGAGCAAGCAGCTGAAATCACCATAAAGAAGAAAGTCAAGAAACCATCAGTGGAAGAAGAAATGCCAGAAGCAACCTTTACTGTAAAACCCAAAGATTCTGGAAAGAAAGAAGAAGAAAAATCCCAGGAAACTGAAACGACTCTAACTTTGAAAAAACCTCTGAAGAAGGAAGTCAAGGAGGAGGAAGCAGAAGCTGTCGTTACATTGAGGAAAAAGTCTGTTGAAAAAGTGGAAGAACAAGCCGCAGAAGTTACTATTAAAAAGAAGGTTAAGAAACCTAAAGTTACGGAAGAAGAAAGCCCCGAAGCCACTTTTACTTTAAAACCTAAGGAACCAGAAAAATCCACGGAAGAGATATCACAGGATGTGGAAGAGAAAATTGTCTTGAAGAAAAAGGCAAAGCCCCAGCAGGAAGACGTTGAAGAAAGTGTAACCGTTAAACGCAAGTCAAAACAAGAGAAAGTAGAGGAATTTTCCGTAGAAACTACCATAAAACGTAAAGTTCTTAAAGAGGAGGAGCCTGATAAGCCTCAGAAGGCCGAATTCACACTTAAACGTGATATTGAGAAGAAGGTTGTGGAAGAGGTATTTATGGAAACTACTCTTCAGAAGCCGGTAGTTCAGACGCTCACCCAAGGTGAAGACACATCGCTGACAGTGAAGCATCCGGAGCATGAAATGGTTCATGAAGAGGCAACGGCCGAACGGACAATACAGAAAAAGGTGGTGGCTCATCGTCATGCTGAGGCTTTGGAAGAAATGGTTACGGTTGAGGAAACAACATTATCCAAACCAAAAAGAGTTACATCAGAGGAAATTGACTCTGGCAGAACACAAACAGCAGTGGTGGAGGAGCCCACAGCTGAAAAGACAATTAAGAAAAAGAAACCAAAATCCGATGAAGAACCTGAAGCATCCTTTGTTTTGAAGCCGAAGAAAACTGACGAGCCAGAGGATGTATCAACAGAAATCGTCTTGAAAAAACCCAAGAAGAAAGATGAGGAAGAAGCGGAATCGACAGTGACCATCAAGCGACGGGATTCGAAGCAAGTTAGTGAAGAGATGACAGTGGAACAGACTGTGACCAAAAAGGTGCGTATGTCCAAGAAAGCAGAGTCTCCTGAAGCAGCTTTTACTCTAAAAGGAAAGCCTGAAGAGCCTGAAGATGTAGCTGAGGCAACAGTCACTTTGAAGAGACGAGGGTCTAAAAAAGGCACTGAAGAAGCATCGACAGAAACTACCATCCGGAAAAAAGTGTCAAAGAAACCAGAAAAGGAAGAGTCCCCAGAGGCCGAAGCAACCTTCACACTCAAGGGGAAGAAACCTGCAAAACCGCAGGAAGAAACCGATGATGTTGCTGCCGAAGTTACCATCGTGAGAAAGAAGTCGTTTCCAAAGGAAGAGAGTCCTGAGGCTACTGTTACCCTGAAAAGAAAAACGAAGAAGGAGGCTACGGCATCAGAAGAGATGTTTGCCGAAACCACCATTTCCAGAAAGGTGGTGCAAGATTCGTCGGCGGAAGCCTCCTTTACAAGGAAGATGTCCAAAACATCTGAAATGTTCGAGGAGGAAACCGTTTCTGAAACGTTTACCATAAAGAGGAAACCAAAGAAAGTCTTTGAGCCCATCGAAGATGTGGAAGAAACATTTAAAATTCCAGTAAAATCCAAAAAACCTAAAGATGGAAGCCCAGTCGAGGAATCACTGACAGTCAAAGCTCCTACCAAGCCAGCTCCCATTCCTAAAGTCGCAGGTTTGAACCAGACTTTACTACACAAAATCATTTTCGTTGTACATAACATTTTATGTGACATAACCCACTTACAAGATTTATCATTCTATGTTTGTTGTAGTAACACATGCATGGTGCACACAAGAAACTGTAGCGTAACACAGACAATTTTTTTTATTTCTTACATATGACAATTACAGTAACAAAAATGTAACAATTGTTTAACACTTTGATAAAAAAAAATTACATGTTGTTTTTATGCTCGTTGTAACACATCTTCTACTAAAGTACACTTACAACTCTAACTTATCAAATACTTTACGATATCTGCCACTGATTTTTACAGTGATGAAATTTTTCATAACCAAAACTTACACAAAGATGTGGGTGCTGTTTATGTGTCGTATTTGTCCAATTACAACTCTAACATACCAACTACCATACATTATCTGTTTTAAGTTACAATATCTCTCAATGATTACCAGTCTGAAACTTACACAAATATGTGAGTAGTGTTTATGTGTTGTATCTGTCCTGGTTTGTAAAAAATATATAAAAAATACAAATTTCGAAATTCACAGTGGTTACAACACTGGTAAATATACTGACACAATTTCTCGTTTACAATTTATCCTGTAATTTATCCTACGACTTAATATACACTCACATTTTGTTAAGACTACTGTCATTGTGTAACAATAATACGTACATCAGTGTTAGTGTTGTAACGTAGTGTCCTATCCTATCACCTAGCTCGTGTTGTACTGTCTTCGTACTTCACAATGTCCCTGTCTGATTTGAAATTGTCATATCTCAGTCCTTTGTTTGTCTTTGTGTATTTTTATTTCAGCCGATCAGTGAGTAAACTCTATTATTATTACGAAATTAACAACAAAATAATAACAACCGTAACACAGATAATACGTAAATAATAGTGTTTCATTGTTATTTTGGGGGAAACACGGTTACTAATATTCTAGATTTACTAATGTTTGCGTCATTTTCAGATGACGTATTGTGATGTAATGGTAGCATGACACATCACTATTTGTATGTACTTGGATAGTGGTGAAGGTTGAACAGTTAGCTGGAAGTTTTGACAATTTTTGACGTTTTTATCTATTACTTGTATGGCCGGTTCAGCCATACAAGCATTAAGTTGCTTCGGCTGACTTAAGGCTCAAAGAAATTAATTTTTAAAACAAAAAAAACTTGATTAGAGCCAATGTTTCATAAGGAAGTTAGTAATAAGGAAAATTGTGTCAGTATCCTAAATTTCAGTAGCAGATTAATTAAGGACATTGTAAAGTTCGAAGATGTGTCCTGCTATCACGTTAATTTTCTAATCATGAGGTTTTTATTTAATTTTTTTATTAATATACTTTAATTTTCTTGAAATTAATTTAACCTACTTTATATTTTTTTTTAGCTGTGTGTTAATTTACTTTATTAGTTTTTCTGAGAGTAAAATGTTATAGTTTCGAGAAAGTAGTATTTGGGCAATTTGAAACCGAAATTTAAATAGCACTTCAATGCGTAATCGTCTCAAAATGTAAACAAAGACCAAATGCCAGTTTTGTAGACTGGTCTGGATTAGACTTATGTCAAGAATCGTTTTTGCGTTTTGTTGTGGAAATATGGTTGAAACTAAAAATCATCTGGCAAAGAATTCAATTAATCCTACTAACTGAAACTAAAGCATTTGTCACTTTGTCTGTAGAAGTTTCTTAGCTAATCCGGATTTTTCTGAAATCTAACAAATTAAGTTTTATTCTTCAAAAAAGGAAACCATTAAAAGTAACTTTATTTTCGTTGTGGTAAATGAGTTCTCTTAAACATTATGGGAAAAAGAAAAAATGTATATTTGTTTTGTTTTATGGGACTTAACCAGTGAAAAGGGCAAGCAGTTGATAATTTTTTTGATTCGCCTAACTCTAACTAAAAACTGATGGCATTTCAAAATGCGTTTTCTAGCTAACCGGTATGAAAAACTGGAAAATTTGTGTCTTCTTGCTAAACTTTATAAAAAGCAGAAGGCGATATTTTTTTAAACATTTTTGTTTTTCTATGTTTTAACATTAGTAAAAAAAGCTCTCGGGTATTTTTCCCTTAAAACAACACATTTATTTATTTTTTTAAAACTAACTTAACTCTATTACAACTCAAATTAAATATATTCTAATAGAGTTTTTATGCTTATTCCCTGCAGAAGATGCTGCACTGGTGGTTCGTAAAGTTATCATCGGAGAAGAAGGCAGTAAGTTCAATGATTATATCAATTACCATGCATGTTTTAGTAAATATTTACTGATAATGTGGTTACCTCGCATGCGCTTGCCTAATTTTGCCTGGGTCTGTGTTCACATCATTCAATAATCTGTTAATTTTTACATTTCCAATCGGTTCACATTCATTTTTAATATGTAATGCTTTTGCCACTTAATGAGATTTGAGTTATATTGGGGAGGTTCTCAAGTTTTTTTTTTTTTTTTTTTTAAATTAATTTCTTTGAGTCTTAAGTCAGCCGAAGCAACTTAATGCTTGTATGGCTGAACCGGCTCAATTTTGAACATTACCAGACTTTTAGAGAAGAAGAAATATCTGGTAAAGGGAGGTGCCAACCCGGGGATTCGATCCGGGAAACCTCCAATCATCGTAGGTGCCGAAAGATTGTCCAGAATTGGCCAGAATAGTTCCCATAGCTGCTGAAGGAGCATGGTAGCCTCTCACACTACCCAGGCTGGCAGTCCTGGCGGGGACTTTGCCAAGGTCTTCTTTCCAGGGGTTCGATCAGATCCGCAAACCTCCAGCAACCAGGCTGAGCTCTCTCACAACTCAGCCACGATGACCACTAAGTCACTAAGTACTAAGTCACCTAAATGCTAAATAATCGTAAATTCTCCAAGACCTTCGTAAACCAAATGTATAGTAATAATAAAAAAAAACTACAGACAAGCATTAAGTCACTGACCTTGACCTAGCATATTGTTTTTGATAGCAACAGGTTTTATATGGTTTTAACCATGTCAAAAACACTTTTTCGATACATAGATAGCTAAAATACTACACTTCAGCAACGAAAATGTAAATCGATATATAAATAAGAAAACTATAATGATTACAGCATATTATATACTAGAAACATAATTGATAATTTTGTATAACCATTATTCCATAGTGTGTTTAGTATCACTAATAATTAGGTCTAGCCTCTCCTCTGAAATTGTTTTTTTTTTTTAGTTTTTAAGAAGCCATTATTATATTAAAAATTATGAGCTTTTGCTATTTTTATTTTATATTAATTAAAGAGTCAATGTATGGCTTAAATTTATTGATTAAATTTGGCAGTTCATTGTTGATTTCATTGGTTTTCGACACTTTTCAACGGTTTGCGGCGATTTTCACATGGTTTCTGACATATGTCACATAAAATAATTGGTTCTCAGCGTCAAAAAACCAACCCTGACCTTTACAGCCTCATTCAGGTCATCACATTCCTCCCTTTTGACAGAAACTCTTTAGATCATTAAATCGGAAGCTCTTTAGGGACCGTTCATTATTTATGAACGGGGGTGGGCCGGCGAAAATGAAAATTTTTATATGAAGAGGGAGGGGGGCTAAATTTTTGTTTGAAGATGCTATCAGGAGGGGGGGGGGGGCACAAGCAAAAACTGACAGAGTAAATGCACGGCAAGTTATAAAATGTAAAAAATGTATTTAGCTCAGCACATTCCACAAGGTATTAAAGTAGGACTAGTACGTTTCGTCCACTCATTTCATGAAAATAAAAATTGTAATACAAATTTATTTTTTCTGGGGGGGGGGGGCAAAAAATCAGTAACACCAAAGGGGGGTCATGAATTTTTTTTGTACTGATAACGACAATTTCCAGCCCACCCCCATTGATAAATAATGAACGGTCCCTTAGATCATTAAATAAAAAATGTGAAAGGTATTATTAAACACTGTCAACCCAAAAGACAGAATAAGCATAATGAAGAAATGCGAAGGCTAATGTACTGAAATTCTCCTCAGACGAATGGGGTAAGAGAATCATGCATTTGGTACCCTTTTTCAAAAGTGCAGTAAAATCACTACTTAGAATTTTTAATGTAGTTTTGAAAAGGATATCAATGAATACTGTATATGAAATTAAAGATAGTTGATAAGGTAGTGCAGGCTTCTCTTACTCGTTCATCTAAAGTATGCGCGGGCTATCTTGAGTTCGCTGCAGAACGAACACAGATAATCGGTTGTACGTATTTGGTAGCAGAGTGCCTTGTTGATATCCAAGATGGTTACAAAAACAATGGCGGCCGTCGATTAAAGCTGGTCTCTCCAGGAAGACGTGTATAGCCGCTCCTAAAATACTTCCAGGACTCAAGATACGCCGCGCGCGCAATAATGAAAATTTTAACGGAAATGTTACGGGTGGATTTCGATTGATAACCTGCATGTCATAGTACGAGTCCATGAATAAACTGGATATCTGCAAATAACGTATTTGAAAAATAAAGACGGTCTGCTGATGTAGTGCGGGATTCTCTGTCTAATGCACTGTTTCTATATTATGGCTGGGGCTAATATTGTTCTGTGCATACGTGTGTGCCATTTGTATTACGAAACCTTTAGATAATAAAACAATGCATACAGCTTCATTACGGTTTAGGAATAGGACAAAACTGACTGGAGTCGTGTGTTCAATTGTATAGCGAACGTCTTACTGTAGCCAAGTATTACAGACTGCAGACTTGACTACTGTTCCTGACCAGTGTGAACACTGAGTTGTAGTATTTCTGCACGAACTTGGTATGCCAAGCAGTATAAGCTCTATCAATTTAATTAAATTATAAATGACTCCCACATTTATCACCTTGATTCCATCAGTTCTGACAACTTTCAATAGTCCTTGAAATTTGAGTTGTTCTGTTATAAGGTTAGCTGTTAAATCTTGACCGTATATGAGCCTCATTACGTGCGTAAATTGACACCTGTGTGAAATTTAATACTATTAAAATTATCCATGTAACCAAGAATTTATAGGGTTGGGAAGGAGAATTTGTAACCGACCCCATACTGAAACGTCTTATACCAATTCCAATTAGTTCCGTCTGAGTTTATAAAGGGCGCCATGAGTTTTATGTGGGAATTTCTATTCAGTTTTCAGCCAAAAATGTAACTAAACGAAACTAGCTTGTATTTGATTATTATTTAGTTTAGCTCAGTTGTAATTTAGTTTACTTTAGATTTGGGCTAGAAAATGAGCAAAAAATTACCAGATGGAACGCGTGGCACCCTATGAAAACTCTGACGGAACTAATTGGAATGGATCTAGGACGTTTCAATAGAGCAGCGTCATGTGACGTCATATTGGCTATAAGAGAGATAGCTGCAAGGGGCACTAGATTAAAATGGAGGGTTAAACAACGGCACTTCTAGTTAAGGCAGTGCTTTGAGAGCAAATTTCATAGGCTTAAAAAAAACGTTGTTTTCTTCAATCCCTTATGCTGCTGGGTTGTAATTGGAAAATAAAGATTCCACTTGCTTAAAAATGTCAGCAACTGCCAACAAATCGACAAAAATCGCACATTATAGGCCTCAGAAATCCACTCTTAACTGCATTGTCTTCAGTAAGACGCCCTTCTTTTTTCCCCTCCAGTTACCCTTGCAGCTATCCCAGTTACTGGCTCCAGCATAGAGTTATATACAATAATAAAACGTTGTGTCACTGCCCTGTAGCGACTTTTTTAGAGTTAGAAATTCTCCTCCCCCAACCCTATCAGTTCTTGATGTAACTCACACAGTTGCAGTTAGAGAATTTTTAATTTCGGGAACAGCTGTGGTTTATAATAATTATAATAATGCTAAAATTTTATTTCAGTTATTGTCCGAAGCTCAGTGGAGTTGCTATGGGCAATATCTAGTTACTGTTTATGATTGATGTCTTAATCGGGGAAATCGGGGAATCGGGAAAGCAAAATTTTCCTTCTTCCCCGTCTTCCATACAAATTACTCAAACGGCCACATATTAATACAATTCTTGCAACATAATGTCAGTTTCTAAGCCTTCATTCAATCCAGGGATTAATCAACCGTTCCTATGTTTCCAGTTTAATTTGGTCTTCTCCTGTTAATTTTGTGAGCTCTCGCCGGCACTGTGTTAAAAATCGTTGGAATATAGAAAAGGGTTTTCCAAGAATTTTCCAGTGTAGCTTTTTTAGTTTAAAACTTCAGTTGCCTAATAATTATTATCAATGAGAAACATTAAAAAAATGAAACCGTCAAATTAAAGCCTTTTCAACAATTAACCACAGACTATATTTTCAATTTAATTTGATCATCTCCCATTAATTTTATGAGCTCCCACCGGCAGTTGGTTAAAAATCGTTGGAATATAAGAAAGACGGTTATCCAAGAATTTTCCAGTATAGTTTTTTTTTTGCTTAAAATTTCAGCTGGTTAGTAATTGGTATCAATGAGAAACAATAAAAAAATGACACCATCGAATTAAAACCTTTTCAACAATAAGCCACAGAGTTAATGGTTGCTGAAGAAAACTAAACTTCAGGAAGAAATTTCATTTACTTGGTTCAATTAAGTTTAGGTGTGCGGTAGGATTCTATCTTATAATTTCGTCTACCTTACCCTTACGTAATAGTCCAAATCTGATGGTACAAGTCATATTTTTGTCTGAATTTTACCAGGTGTTGAAGAAGTGGTAGGCGATCTTCAAGTCGGTGATGTGTTTTATGCTTTGGCGACCTATGTCAGCGATACTGATGATACCATCTCAGTGGTGGAGGGCGAGCGCATGTACGTGTTGGAGTGGCATAATTCTGACTGGTGGTTCGTCCGAAAACACTTGACTGATGAAACTGGTTGGGTTCCAAAACAATACTTGAAGGATGAAGCCACGTACACTCACTACGTCCAAAAGACGCTGACGGAGAAGATAACCAAGCTGCCCATCTTTGACAGTAAGAATGTCTTTTGTTCTTTGTATTACATATGTCCAGGGTCGGATTGGGAGGGGTTGGGCCTCTCCGGGAATGTACTGCAGGGGTCTTTGTCTGTCTCTCGGGGAGGGCCTCCTAAGGAAGTGCCAAAGCTAAAGCATTGTTAAAGAAATCTGTGTGAATGTGAACTTTTTTTGACAACCCAGAGATACAACTCTCATAAGATTTCATTTCCAGTTTTTTTTTCAAAATAATTTTTTTGAAACAAGGGCCTCCTGTATCTAAAAAAAAATCAGCATGACTTTGAAACGTTTCCCTGCAACTTAAGAGATTCAGTTTTCAAATGAATTCACTACAAATAATAAATTTTTTTTTTTGAAACAATGGCCTCCGGTAATGGTTGGGGTGTTAAGCACGGAGCCCTGCAAGAAATCAGCGTAAATTTGAAACGTGTTCCTGCAACATAGAGATGCAATTTTCATGAATTAATTTCAATTTTTCCAACAAATTTTATTTTAACACGGACCTCCTAAGTGGGGGCCTTCCCGGGGAATTTACGGTTCCCGGGCGGCCCAATCTGTTGCTGCATATGTCGATTTTTAACCACGTTTGTGGATGTTGCGTCAGAATCCAGAATCCACAGTATGATGGTAAACAACACATGAATTGGAAGTGAAAGGTTATAAATTAGTCTGAAATTCGATTGGGAGGTAGTTTATGGGCCCAGTTTTTTGGCAGAAGGCACCACTAAAATCCTTAAATTCAATTTTATCCAATTCATTAATCTACAAACTTGATCGTCAACTCGTAATTTTTGTTTTTCCTTTAAGTGCAGTAGCAAGGCAGATTCTTGTATCAAAAGGTCTTAAACAAATTGGCGAAATAGTTTTTGTCTATGGCACAAAGCACACGATATTTTTTTAATTCCTTCATGTAACTATTATTTCTAGCTGTAAATACAAGCTGTTACTTAGTGCCTAAACCCTTTGGTAGATATCAGTCATGGCCTAAGCTGTCCAAGCCTCAAACCTGCAGCATTTAGTGTACAATCACTTCTCTTTTGTGTGTTTTATGACACGTCGTTTTTTTTTTTTTTTACTAAAACCTGAAGTTTTGCACAGCAAAGTCGTCTCTGACAGACGTGGTACCCCACAAATGCAAGAAAATACACTTGATTTTTAATTTTCAGCCGTAATATTTCGGCCTTGATCACCTAAAATGAACGTGGACATATATGAGAATGAAACAAACGGGTAAAAAGTTAAAAATGCTAATGCTTTCTCGCCTTTTCATCTTTTTATGTCCTGTTTGTGAGTTCCATTTGCTGTGTTTTTAACTTTTTACCTGTTGGTTTCATTCTCATATATGTCCACGTTCATTTTAGGTGATCAAGGTCGAAATATTACGGCTGAAAATTAAAAATCAAATGTGTGTTTTCTTGCATTTGTGGGGTACCACGTCTGTCAGAGACGACTTTGTTGTGTTCCTCCCCGACCCACAAATTAATTTCTTTCCGAAGTTTTGCGTTTCGTGCTAGTTGTCATAACGGGCTATTATGTTTCCATGTGAATTTTTTTAATTTAAAATCAACAGCTTTTTGTTTAGTGATGTGCACTGTTAAGAATTAAGTGTGACTTTCATGTGTTAAAAGGAAGTCGAAGTCTAAATTTCGAAATGCATGGTGCACAACTATACCACAGCATTCGTAGTCACCCTGGTATCCGTAAATTTAGTGTTAACCCAAATGTCTCAACATACTTAGGTTTGTTGTTATGGCTCTCTGCAACATGGGTCAAACCTTTTGTTGCATGGATCTGCGTATCTTGATGCGTGGGTGATAAGAAATCTTTAAACAAAATCATGTTTTTAATAGCATCTGCGGGTTCGTGAACCTTTGTATAATAATACTTGCTGTGTGTATCACTATACGATGAAATAAACCCTTTGACTCGTTGCATGGCTCTAAACATATTAGCCAAGTACATGGATTCTTACAGCAACACACCACCTGCCTTATAACCTTCCGCCTGCCTCACAACACCCGCGAGACGATCACATCCGCGTATTTACCACAGCTAAGGTCAACTGAGACGGTAGCTTCGTTCCTCGCAGTTCTGTCTCAGTTGGCATTGCGCCTAATAGTCCAGCCAGCGTGAACCCATTGATTGTGTCGTCACAAACCGGAATGATTCTCGTATTTTAAAATCACAATTTATAATTTTCTAGACTAGTGTCTTACAATTATGATCTATTGGAATAATTAATTTTAATTTTTACCGCATTAGTCTATTAGATTTTTAGATCTCATGGTAATTATTAGAATTAGTAGATGTGCACACAGAGATGAAACGTCATGATTATTGTACGCGCGCAATGCATCATTTAGTGACGGGTCGTTAGTAAATAAAGTTCCATTATATTCAACAGAAAATCTCATAGACGCCACATTTAAAAAAGGACTTTTAGCAAGGGAAAGACTAACGGTAAGGAAATAGACCTTTGGGGCCGTACTTGATGTGGAGGAACGAGAAAAATGGCGCTGGGAGGTATATTCCTTTAATCGTATTGTAGTATGTAATCCTTACAGTAACTCGGCAACACATTCTGTCAGTTATGAAAGAAACAAAGAGACGTGCCAATATCATAATGCACGTGTTTACTATATGTATCCTTTTACTTACACGGAGTGAGTTTTAAGTCTTGTCTATTGGATTGGGCCCAATGCGTGTAGGTTATTCACAAAACAATAAAAACATTTTATGGAATTATTCAGACTTACCCACCCCTACCCATTTAAATATATTTACTACTTTCGATATTTTTTGGAATATGTCGAAGACCCCATGCTGCGACGTGTGACATAAATGCACAATTGGCATGCACCTTTAAAAATAACGTGCAACTACTATAGTGGGAAAAAAATGAGCCTTCGGAGTGTCTTCTTTATTGAGCCTTATGACGGATTTATCTTCCGTCTCCATTGCCTATGGTCGAGCAGATTTCGGTCGAATGGAGTCCTGGTTACGGTTGTGACCTTAATAACGGGTTCAGTGAGTTATCTTTATGCCAGTGGAGGATGTGGCCATAGCGCTTAAGGCGCTATGCAAGTGATCTGGGGGCGAACTGGGTGGCCGGTTCGAATCCGGGTCACGCCACTCCGACGAAACGTAAGTGCATAAAGGCGGCTTACTGAACTACGTTATTTCTAGTGTGTAATTTTCGCTATTGGCTAATTTCCAATTTTCTTTAACACTAGTGGGAAGCTACAAAGCCTCTAAAGTCAAGCAGAATTTTGTAACACGAGAAATTCTGAATCAGTTGTTATGGGCTGCTTTCACATGCGCACAAAATGTGGTCCATTCATCAAATTTACATACTGTTTTCGGCACTTTCCACAGCTTGATGCCCAAAAGAGATACGACATTTAATTTTGGGGTGGAGGTTGTTGAGCGGATCTCTGCATTATCTCAATACTTTGTACCCACCATCTGATCAATCAATCATTAATGGTCGATTTGTGTCTGACCCTGATCCATCGATCGTCACCAAGACCAAGACCACTGAACGCGACTAAAAAGTTCGTCCTGTATGCACAACTGATCTAATTATAGTGTGAAACCACTTACCATATTATTTACCTAACTAGATGCATCGGCCTAAATTTATTTTTATTAAGTTTATTGGGTTTTTTCCCCCGTATCGGCGCTTCTTTGCAGTTTTACTGTCTTCCCTAGGTTTGCTTTTATTTGCGCAAACATTTTGATAATATTTACACAATTCTGCTTGTGTTTCGTAGCTCTACTTTCAGTTTCACAATATTTTTTTCTTTGTTTCCGTTTCTCAGAGCCGAAGCCAGGTCAGAAAACAACGGGACCTCGCTTTGTTGAAAAGTTAAAACCCATCCACTCGCCCGACGGTTCCACCATTCAGTTTGAGTGCAAAGTGGAAGGTACACCTCGCCCAGTCATCACTTGGTTCCGTCAAACTGCCATTATCAAGCCCTCACAAGACTTCCAGGTAATTATTTAATTATTTATTTATTTATTTATTGATATAATTGGAGTCTAAAGTACACTGAAGGTGCAAGCATGTTACCATCTATTGTATTTTTCATACTTTACAATTTCTTAAAACAATAGAGCAGCGTCATGTGACGTCATCATGGCTACAAGAGAGATACCTGCAAGGGGCACTAGATTAAAATGGTGGGTTAAACAACGGCACTTCTAGTCAAGGCAGTGCTTTGAGAGCGGTGGTCATAACTTTAAAACGACTTGTTAATGGCATATTGGATGTTGAATGAGACGATTGTCATAACGTTAAAACAACTTTTTTTTTTTTAATTTTGACGAGCCTTAATTCAGCCGAAGCAATTAATGCTTGTATGGCTGAACTGGCTCAATTTTGAAGAAGAAATATCTGGTAAAGGGAGGTGCCAGCCCGGGGATTCGACCCGGGAAACCTCCGATCATCGTCGGGGCCGACAGATTGTCCAGAATTTGCCAGAATACATCCCATAGCTGCTGGAGGAGCATGGTAGCCTGTCACGCTACCCTGGCCGGCAGGCCTAGCGGGGACTTTGCCAAGATCCCCTTTGTAGGGGTTCGACCAAATCCGCAATACCTCCAGCAACCAGGCTGAGTTCTCTCACAGCTCAGTCACGATGACCACTTGACATTGAATATATTGGACATCGAAATACAGTGGTGACTAGAGGTGGGGGGGGGGATATCGATACATTTATTATGTAACAACAACACATCACCAGTCACCGCAACACAACACAACCCGTCAACAGTCAACACAACACATCAATCTAGAAAAACGCACAAATAAATATCTTATTTTATAATTTTATGCATGGCTGAATATTCATTGAAACGAAACAGAACAGGAGACGTGTTTCTGCAGCTCCCGGTGTTATGACGAGATAGAAATAAAGCGTGAGAAAATAACATGACCAAAAGTGTGTTGTTTGTATGTCGGAGTGGGGTGGTGACACCCTACCACTAGTCCAAGTCGGAAATATGGGAATACCCTTTTTAAACTGGGGGTGGCCCTTGTGTGTGGTACCCCGGCCCGCGCCCCCCCACGGGCCCGGGGGCGCGGGTGGGGCACCACTGTGTGATAGATGAGGATTGAAATAACGATGTTAGTATGGAATTATCATGTGTTAATGTGTTATACTTGACTTGTTGTAATTTTAAACACAGTACCAGAGACAGCTTCAATTTAGAGACTTTCCGTTCTGTAACGCACGTTTTTTTTTAATTTAGATATTTTATGATGAAGACAATGTTGCCACGTTAATTATTCGAGAAATCTTTCCTGAAGATGCAGGAACTTTCACAGTTGTAGCCAAGAATTCGGCTGGCTTTGCATCCAGCTCGGCTGAACTGGTGGTCGAAGGTAAATGACATTCTTTATAATATTTATTAAATGTGTAGCTTTAATATTATTATGGCATAAATTGTATAAATGGTTGTATAGTTCATGGGCGTCACTGTGTGTGGGAGGCTGATTGAACTCGGCAGGAAATACGTTCGTCGTTTTCCTGCATTTTGAAATATGTGTAGAGTCAATTCAATTCAATTTAATTTCAAATTCTAATAATTTAATGAAAGTGAGGACTTAATGTTTACTGTGTTTTATCCTGCTAAAACTTCTTCCACCTCCGATGCCAACCTTCTTCTGGCATCGGATGTGGAAGAAGCTGTAGCAGGCTAAAACATAGTAGACATTAAAGTAGTCACTTTCATTAAAATGATGTCCTCATTTTCGACCTGTCTTTGAGGACCTTGTAAAGCAATAGCATTTGATTGCAAAGCATCTATTCACTAATAATGGTAGTACAATTTGCTACTTGTGACGTACTCTTGTTCTATCCGAATTCTATTTGTGAATGAACCATATTCTAAACAATTGCTTTAAACAGGACAGCAAGCCAAATGGGCTCGAGTAGGGTTAAATAAATACGGATGCAAGCCTATTTACGTTGCCTTTTGGACTTCAATATCAGGCTGCCTGAGCGGGAATCGTACCCACGACCTTTGAAACGAAAGGCTGAGATTCTGCCGCCGAGCCATACTGACACAGCCATGTCAGTATGGCCATGTTACCAGCCGTGCCAGTATGGCTCAGCGATAGGACCTCGGTCTTTGGTTTCAAAGATCGTGGGTTCAATTCCCCGCTCAGTCAGTCTGACATTCAAGTCCAAACGGCAACGTAAATAGGTTAGCATCCGTATTCTTTAAACCATTGCGTAGTTTATTTATTTACTCTGTTCATACATAAATTTTTGGAGACGAAGAATATTCCTGGAGGAGAGATGCATGAGAATTCTTCTCAACAACTCCATGCTCTCATTCTCTTTCTTTATTTCGAGATATGGCTTTCTTCCAAATCGAGACGTTTTCCATTCCTGAGTATATTGATAAAGCATAATTCAGGAATTTTATCAGAACATTCTCAACTCACCACTGATGTTTTAAAGTGGCACTATCACCGATTGAAAGTAGGCAGAATCTGGCAACATCTAGCGCTATCTAGCACTTGCTTGCATCAAGATACGGAATGCACAAGGTCATTTCTTTTTTACAAAACAAACAAGTTACGAGCATTCTTAATTATTTAATGGAAACTCGGTAAGTCCTCGTGCACCTGGGAGCAAGCGGTACGGGCTAACAATATCACTGCTGCTAGATGGCGCCAGGGTATTTGTGAACGGTTTTCAATTGATGATAGTGTGTGTGATGTCCTTGGCAGGGACACACGTGAGCCCAGCGTGGGCACTAACGGTAAAGGGAAGACACGGACTAACCAGTGTGTAAGCTACGGCTGAAAAGACGCTTTACTTCTTGTGAGGAGCGGTATAAGTATAGTTACTACAGGAAGTCATGTGTTTTATAGTATAGTATACGATTGAATGGGACTAGCCTATTAGGGAATTAGGTTGAACTAGGTAGGGTTAACATATTGACTCTAAATTGAAGGCATCCATTGTGGAGCCACAAATGACGACTCCACACATAGTGCCACTTTAAACACATGTTAGTGACATTCCTGGTTGAAAACAATATTTACAAATCTTTGAGAGGGTCAATCCTCCACTGTTTCTGTGTTACAATGTGCTGCCGGCCTCGGGCTGGCTGGTGACGTAATTTAAATTACTCTCATATGAAAACTGTCCGTTAACCAAAGTAAAACTTAGCTAATGAGCTCTAAATATTAAACTTTAAAGCTGTGTTAATGAAAACGTTATTCTATTTTTCTTTTTCAGCACCTCTATCGGATCATGGCAGCGACATTGGCATCATGTCCCGACGCAGTTTGTCTCGGTATGTGCCGCAATATCATTCACTTTGTCAAGAGTTTGGTGTTTGCGAACCACTGCTGTTATAAACGTAAAGATTCCTACTTTTCTTTTGTGTGCAGGGAGTCTTCATTGGTCGACATTTTGGAAGGCATTCCCCCGATGTTCAGCCAAAAACCGAAAACGAAAGTTGCTGAAGAAGGGGATAATGTGGAATTGGAATGCAGATTGGTGGCAGTACCTGAACCTGAGGTAAGCACAATCATTTTTTCTTCGTATCGTTAAGGCTATGAATTTTCACCCAAATCCCATTGTACTTGAATATCTGCAATCCGCTCTTGCCAACCTCCTAACGTTGCATTTGTATTTTTAACATTGACAATATATATTGAACTACCGCACATTGTAATTATCTATATTGGTGATACCTTCTTAGCCATCCCCTCACCCCGAGACATGCTGTCTCTTAAGGGACACATTTTTGTTGAGTTTCCCGCGATTCTCAGTAGGCAGTGTGGGGGTTAGAAATTGGTAGATAGAATTTTTTGGTAGGAACAAAAAACAGTTTTTTTTATGAAATACAATTAGGTGAGTAGGTAAAGTTGAATTATGGTGGAGTACTGTTGAAAGATTTTCAACTTGACTGGCAATTTCCATCCAATTATTGTGTGTTTGTAACGGCAATTATTTCACGTTTCAGGTTAAATGGTATCTGAACGGCAAAGAAATCAAAGAAAGCAGCCGTATTTCTATTGAAACCATCTCAGACATTCACATGTACAGCGTCATCGTCAAAATCAAGAAAGTAACAACAGATGATGAAGGAACTTATGAGATCATTGCTAGCAATCGCGAAGGCGAGGCAACAAACACCGTCACCATAACTGTTGAGCCGAAGAAAGAGGCTCCGAGAATTGTGGAACCACCTAAGACTATCACGCCAAAGCCGGATGAACCGGCCAAACTTTCCGCGAAGGTTACGGGCGTTCCAACTCCAGTGGTTACGTGGTACCACAAAGGCAAGAAGCTGGACGATACCAAAGATCATCGCATTACATGCATCGATGACACATTCTCACTGACATTCCCCATGGGTGCAAAACCAGTCGATGAAGGCGAGTACACGATCAAGGCTGAAAACGACCATGGCAAAATAGCGGCTACAGCAACACTAACGTTGGCAGGCAAGTACTATCATTTTTACAGAACATATACCAGAAAGGCCCAAGTTTTAAACTGACTGGTTTGATGAATCAGTAATAACCAAAAACAAAAATGTTCCAACTCATCATGATTAGATAATAATTGAGTCTTTGTCTACTTCACCGGACTATTCGTTGAATGCAAAATTGTTTTAAACCTGCTAAAAGTTCAGTTATTGGTAAATACGCAGCAGGTCTCATGCCATCCTCCAGTTAACATCGCTGACTAGTCCGTTGGGTGGTAACTTGTCTTGGTTTTATTCTCTGCATCACGAAGAGCTGGGAAAAACATTGGTATTATTCCTGCACATGGCCACAATCATAAATCCCAGCTGATTACCTGCCAAAAAATTGACAGAAAAAATATTTTAACCTCTGAATAAAATTTATTATGAAAAATATTAAGATTTATAACTTTTGGCATTAGTCTGATTAATTAGAGGTAGGCCTAATTTTTTCGACTGCGAAGCCTTAAGTTTTAGCACTCTTACATCCGTATGGACTTCCGTGGTACTCCATGTGCTTATTCCCAAAATGGCGATTTTAATTTCTTTAATTTCCTTGTCAAACGCTTCACAAACTAAGGCTAATAATGATCAACTTGTGTCTTTAAATCAAGAGGAGTTGTGATTTATCATTTCATTTTGTCAGTTAGTTTCACCGACTACTTCATTTTAATTGAACCTGTGCTTGATAACTTTAACATACAACTTTTATTTATTATCATCAAATCGCCGATGGCGTTACATGTTGCTTGTAAGACTATCAACCTACTTGTCTCTGTAAATGTGAGTGGTTTCAAGACTACCAATATTTAAAAGACTTAACGCTCGGTTTCACGTAGCATGCTAGACGTGTCGTCCAAGCATTGCGCTGAACTGAAAGCACGAAGAACGAAAAACCCCAATCATAGCATTGATTAGTGTATGCGAGATGCACAAAAACGTGATATCTTCTCATTATTAGATTTATCGGTGTTGCAGCGCTAAACGAACATTATTTTACGGTAATGGTGACTATTCTTGAAGTCTTCGGACGATTTACTGCTACGTCAAAGGATCGTTTAACACATTTTTTATGAGAATTGAAAACGCCGTAGCGTATCATACAGTACAATACACACATATCTTGGTTGCTCTTCTGCTTGAAATTCATGAAATTAAACCTCCGGAGGCTTTGTTTTGTCGTCGAGTGAAAAAAGAAGTACGTAGCATGAAGCCATTGTTGTTAAATTTTAATAATTTGGTGTCAATGCAGTGTTTTAAGTTTAAAATCCGCATATCGCGTGTCACACGTACCTTTTACAGTTCAGTCCGCATGCTAGAGGAGTTCATTTTTGGAGTGTAAGTAGCGCGACTGGTGGCAGAATCAGTGGCTAACTGGACGACGCGTCGAATTTCTAACGTTAAGCCTTTTCATCCAGGTAGCCTTGCTGGTTTCAGACGAACGTACGTAACTTGCGTACAGTGGTTATTATGTAATTAGATTTTTATTATTTACTGCTAATAGCTTGTCATTGTCGGTTATAATTGGATTACTGCAATACCTTTATTTGGTATTTTCTTTAACAGAGCCATCCAAGAAAGAGGCTGAGGGCATTCCACCTAAATTTGTTGAAATTTTCGATGATCTTGTAAGTAATATTGTTAAATTGTCCTGGAGCTTAAAAGCGTAGTCGATCGTTTTTCAGCATGACCTTTTCCTGTTACAATTAAATATGTCCTCTGTTGATTGTAATATGATGGTCTGAAATATGATAGTCTGGTGTGTACTTAACATTTCTAAATTTTATATTTACAGATTGTACCTGTCCAAGGTACATTCAAACTTCGTGCTAAAGTCCAAGGCAAGCCCAAGCCAGAAATTACGTGGTACAGGTAAGCCGAACGATGATATTTCCTCTCATATTTTCCATGAATTATAGCATGAGTTAGACGGGGGCTCGAGTTGATATCATGATTATTGTTTCCCCATCTTCTAAACCATGTGCAATGGCTGTTTGCCGTGACGTTACCATGAGTTAGCCAATGGCAAACGAGAACAAGGGCTGTTTGACCGTCTGATTGGACTAGCCCAGTCAGGTGATATGCACGTCACAGCAAACAGCCATGGCGTGTGGTATAGGGACCTATGAAAATTGTATGTTTACAATCCATTACATGGCACACTGCGTGTAGTTACACCTCTGTTTTCATATTGTTCTTTTTTGTCATTAAATTTACGTATGTGAGTAACTGATAGGGATGGCTTGATAACCGAAACCGAAACCGAATTTTCGGTTTTTACTGAAAACCGACACCGAAACCGATTCCGAAACCGAAAAAAATGATGTGTTGTTTTACATTTTTTAAAATTATTATCATTTTCTACGTATAAATGACAGCAAAGCTCCTAGCTATTAAAACGACAATAGTAGAGGAAAATGGTGGCACAGCTAGACCCACGGTCTATGACGCTGCTGAAAGTGAAAGCAGGAGCAAGTTGAAGCTAGTAATACGACTGTTGCAAGAAAAAAAATTAGGAAAATATGGTTGGGGTGGATGGTGGCAAAAACCGATATCGAAACCGAGATCGAGGTTTTTTGGGTGTGAAAACCGAAACCGGAACCAAAATCAAAAAAATGAAACCGACCCATCCCTAGTAACTAAGCTACCGTTAGGTAACCAGGAAGGCCAATTATGCTAAACATGCAAAACGATTGATTAAAATAAATAATAAATAAATAAGTTTGTTGCAAATATCGGTGTGCAAAGGACTGATAACCAGCCAGCATTAAAAGCGATGAGAGTTAATATGCGGAACTGTGCCGAAACAACCCGTTTTAGGGGAGGCAGACCCAACTGGACAAGGGGTCGAGTAATAAAACAGAAATCATTAAAATCTTTGCGTAAATTTTGAAAGATCACTGTTACATAGGGAGCACTTAAATATTTTATGGCTTTGAACAGACGCAACCTGATCCGGGAGGCTGTTCCGGGGATTTACCACCCGGTTTGCAAAGAAAAAGTTGCAACAGTTTCTATTTGCTCCATTTCTTGAAAATTTCCAAGAGTGGCCATGAGTTCTTTTTCCTGGTCGTACATCAAAGAAAAATGAATTGCCGATATCCACAAGGCCATTGCAATAAGGAGACTGTCAAGAAAAGGTCGACGTGGAACCATCATAATTCAAGGAACTCGAGATATAAGCGAAGAAGTCGCTCTATGTAAGGTTTAGTACCGATTCCAAGGCCTCAATGTCCCCCAATAGGTGGGTAGACCAGACAGGGCTTGCATACTCCAACAAAGATTTATCCTAAACCTCGAATTCCCAAACAAATGTCTTCGCATCATCTGAAGTAACGACCTTTTTTACGATAGCAGCCCTCTGGCGGGATTTTTGGATTGTTCCTTAGGGAAGGAAGTAATAAAAAAATTATAAGTTTAACCCTCTTCATCCTCTATGTGCGATCTGAAATCGGTTTAAATTATCATTTTCTCCCTCGCATGTTTCGGTGGCGTGATTAGCTTGGTTCTTGCAGTCCCAAAGTCTCTTAAATCTGTCCGACCTTTGATTGAGTTTAAGTTGATTATTCATTTTGCTAATTATTTTTAGAAACGGCAAGAAGCTGAAACCCGTCAAAGGCTTGAAACAGACATACGATATGGACATCTGCACACTTGAGGTCAATGATGTTCATTCTGATAAAGATGGCGGTGAATACAAGTGCGTGGCTACCAATCCTGCTGGCAAAGCAACACACATGGCTGTCGTAACGATTGGAGACTTACCTGAAGAACCTATGTAAGTAACCAAGTTAAGGTATAGTTTCCTGTTATGTAATTAAATTTATTGAGGTACTGAATCTGGGTTTGGTATTGTTGTGATTCATGGATGATGTTGGGGCAAAATGTAGGGTTAATAACTACCAGAATGGCTAACAAGGCCATTTAAAAAAAACAGTTATTCAGATGTACAGCTTTTATTGTCAAATATCTAATGCTAGCATATGTAGCATCCATATTCCTTAATGTGTGAGATTAGTGGTGTGGGCTGCATGCCATTACAGGTGAGAATGTTAAGTTATTAAAAATACTAGTTCATCAACGACGTCAAATAAATCTTGCTTTTCAGTTTCCACTTGGGGACTTTTATAGCACATACACATGCTAATACTTGTAGCCAATGCACAAGCCAGTTGCTGACAAGGCCCTTATTGCTTTTCCCGTTGTGCAACATGGCCGATGAAAATGCAAATGCACTATTATGTTACAGCATATTTGTTAACATGTGAGTTCATGTGCTCCGAGGAGGAAAGACCAGCTGATGTGTGGAGCACTGAAAAATATCACATATGTGAAAAAATTAGATAACAGAACGACTTTGGAAATTGTACTGGAAGTGTTCTGGGTTAACAATCTAGGAAATTGTAATAAATTAGCGGGAGAGTATGAGCTCCCAAGCTTTCTCTATCAACCTCCTGAGTTTACCCGTTTGCCGATACAAGGACCTGTTTTGGATATACTTGGAGTCTTTGTTATCAAATGTTGAACTTCCTCATACAATCACGCAGTTAATACTAAACTGCAGATTATGGAAATAACAAGCAACACATAACAGTAGTTGGACTTATAAATAACCTCAGGCAGAAAGAATGAAAAGAGGAGAGAGTGGAATACACCACGACTCGAACCCAAAGTTATCCGGGTGTGGCACTCTTCTAACTGTGACAGATACAGAGCTCCCTGGCTTTATTTCAGCCATGCAGCTTTTCAATTAATTGTGGTGGTTTGAAAATGTAAGCTTTTTCAAACATGTCGGCTAAGCTGCAGATTTAACAGATGCTCCCCCCCCACCCTACTGTTCAAACTTCAAAACAATACTTCAGTAATGTGGGTTGCAAATCAGCTCGTTTAAAAACAGAACAGAAACAAAAGGAGTCCAAGTACGGATCCCTGTGGTACCTCAGTGATGATACCAGCTGGTGTAAACTAGTCCTTTCAATAACAACACATTTGGTGCATTTAAGACAAATTCGTTCAATGATTCTTTCATTACACCAATTATTAGTACAGACTTAGCTTTACGTCGCTGCAACAGCCAACATTTTAATTTGAGTGCATTGTGTCATTTGTTCAGCGTGTTCATTCGAGCTCTGAAGAACGAGGAAGCTGAAGAGAAGTCGCTCGTTACCCTCGTTTGTGATACATCTGAAGAATCTCCAGTTACGTGGGTTCACAATGGGAAAGAAATTACGAAACAAGACCGCTTCGATATTGTGGATGAAGGAAAGACGCATTACCTTAAGATAAAGAACGTGACGAAGGAAGATGCCGGTGAATACAAGTGTACAATATTTAATGAGAAGACAACAGCCAAGCTGACTGTCAAAGGTAAAAGCTACTTTGCAGATTCTACATTAAAATCTAGAGAATTGGGAAAAGTCATTAAACTTGTGGAATATGTTGAGGAATGCCATTGCAACAGATTGGTTTAACGTGAAGCTTACCCCAGTTGTCACGGTCCATTTATACAGCAGTATCTTTTACCTAGAAGCCAATTGTGAGACAGAAAGGTCTGCTAAGAAACAATTTTTCTGGTCAGTCCTAAACTCTCATTGTTCCCCAAATCGGCCCATCTTGAAACTTCAGTCTCACTTTTAGCTTACAGAAGGAAATACTGTTTCGCGTAACTGCAATCTAATACTGTCGGCAATTAAATTTGCTTACGTTGTGACAGTTTATACTAGTGAAACGTGTTGTTTTTCACTCTTAAAATTGTATGAAAACCAGTGCACGAAAGTTTGCAAAATGCCAATGTTAAAAAAAGTGTAAAAACCAAGTTCTATTTACGATCTTCTTTACTCATCTAGCTTTATTTAGTACCTTGTTTTCTCATCAAATTTTATCTACTATCTTGTTTACTCATCTAGTTTTATTCAGCATCTTTTTTACTCAGGACGTTTTATTTACTATCTTGTTTACTCGTCTAGTTTTATTTACTATCTTGTTTACTCATCTAGTTTTATTCAGCATCTTTTTTACTCTTGAAGTTTTATTTACTATCTTGTTTACTCATCTAGTTTTATTCAGTATCTTTTTTACTCATCTAGTTTTATTTACTATCTTGTTTACTCATCTAGTTTTATTCAGCATCTTTTTTACTCAGGACGTTTTATTTACTATCTTGTTTACTCATCTAGTTTTATTTACTATCTTGTTTACTCATCTAATTTTATTTACTATCTTGTTTACTCATCTAGTTTTATTTACTATCTTGTTTACACATCTAGCTTTCCTTAACTAATGCTCTTCTTTTCTTCTACAAAATAGAAGTGGCAGGAGACTTTGTCCAACGTATTCGCGACTTGGAAGTGAAGGAGAAAGAAAAGGCCTATTTCTCGGTGACCATTTCCCGTCCCGATGGTGAAGTCAACTGGTACAAAGATGGTGAGCCTCTGAAGCCAGGTGATAAGTACACGTTGACTAAAGACGGCCCAGTGCACAAACTCATCATCAACGACTGCACCGTGCATGATGACGGCGAATATACTTGTGTCTTAGGAGAACAAGAATGCACAGCTGAACTCGCTGTCATCGGTAAGTGAAATCGTACTTTAAAATAAAAAGTCAGGTGATATGCATGTTGCAATAAATATCTCTGTTGACACTTCTAAATACAAAAAAAAAAACAGTGAAAGCTGATACATGTAACATTTAAACAACTTTAATTAAGAATTGGAAATTGCTGACTTTTCGTGACCTTCCGTAGCTTTCCTTGCATTGTAATGTGGGTTGCAAACCAGATCGTTTAGAAACAGAAAAAAGAAGAGGTGACCAAGTACAGATCCCTGTGGTACCCCAGTTATGACTAACTTACACAGGAACGACATCATGTGGTGCTCCAAATAGCACAATTTTTAAACCAAAACAATAAAAAAATCAGCTAACAGCAAAAAAAAATATGGTGCTGTTGAAATATGTTTGTATTTTTTATTCAGATGTCACGCAAAATTCCGGAGCAGTACAAACATTTCGAAACAAAAGGCAAAACTAATTCGTCTAAAAATAGAAAGCTGCTTTAATTACCAGTGGAGTCAAACAGTTGCATCACAATGCCATAATAGTATAAGAAATAGCAATAAAAATTGGAAATTTTGAAATTTTTCTAAAATTATAGAAAATGTCGTACACTTCTGTTTGTTCTTTTTGTGTTTTTAATTGTTAAAAAAGCTTTTCTGTTCAAGTAGTGTTAAATCGTCAGATTTGCCCTTTAAAACTAATTTTATTGCAAAAGACTTAGGTTTAGGTATGTCTTCTATAATGCATCAATAATAGCTGAACGACCAAATGTTCGCCCGTCACCTAACTAACATAATCAGCATAACCAGCAAATGATCGCTATAGTTCATTCAAGCTTTCGTGATCGTCCACTTAACGTTCAATCATTAACGGTTTTTTTTAATATAATTTTGATTGTTTCTTTAATTGTCGTGAAGAATGAACAATTATTTTAGCCTTTTCTGTTCATTTCCATGCACACAGAACGCTAAAACATTCGAAATGCAAAATCAATTACTGATTCTTGAATTTAAACTATGACCGTCATTATGCGGCCGCAACTCAGTCTGGTAAAAATGCAGTTGCATGGGTTAGGCGTCCCATTGCTCCCCCACGGTGCATTCACTGACAATGATTTAACTACGGTACGGTATATTCTCAGCCTAGTTCGCGTGGTATTACATTCTATACGCCATTGTATACGCTATTGTATTCATTGAATCACGATAGCGAGGGTCAGCAGAGTACGGATTTACTGTGCACAGGTACAGGTTGCCGCGAGGACTGGGGCATCAGATTTCGATGAACGTTGCGTCTCGGCTACACATCCTGGTTTCTACAGACCCGGATTCGATCCTGGTGAAGGGAAGTGCATTCGTACGGGTTTTTCTCCGGTTGTTTCCCACCTGTTGTACGAGAATTTCCTTTGGGGACGCTAGTTTCCTCCTTCCTGTGGCAAAAAACAAATGACACGATGGTGGTTCCTGCCACTTAATATCTGCCTATTGGGTCTTCAAGAAGCTCTCAGCTTACTGGCCGACACCAACCTACTATTCTCTTCTATTCTATTGTTGAACTTATCTTTCTGTAAGTACAAAAAAAACCATAAAATATCCTGAAATTGGAGAGCCCCTCCCATTTTATTCCAAGGGGTCCTCTAGGCCCAAACTACACCACGTATAAAACCATGATGGCTCTCAGGTCACCTGAATTTCATGAATGAACGAGATGGTACTTATTCTCTTAACGTCATGTTCCTCATTCTTTTTGCTGTTATGAATATTACACGCAATGTTTTAAATGATTTAAAAGTGTATACCAATGAATTTCTCCTTATAGGAAGATAAAGGGGTAGAATGGTCATTACAGAGCACTGTACAAGATGTCATGGTATGAAAATACTAACAAACACCCCCACATTGTTTACAGAGCTACCACCAGAGTTTGTGTCCAGGATGACGGATGTCAACGTGACAAAGTCCGAGAAGGCTACCTTCCAGGTTGAACTGACCAAGGGTGACGCTTATGTCCGCTGGTTCCATAATGACAAAGAGATCCAGTTCAGTGAACATGTCCAACTGGCCATTGACGGCAAGGTCCAACGTTTGATGGTGTACAATTCCACCAAAGAAGATGTTGGCACATACGCCTGTACTGTTGGTGAACAAAAGTGCACTGCCAAACTGACGGTTGAAGGTACGATTTGCATGCTATCTTTTTTTATTAAAATCCTTGTGGGAAATCAGCCCCCCCCCCCCCCCCTCTTTGGATTGAACTGACTCAAGACAATACGAGCTTAATTTAATTTAAATTAATTTAATTTAATTTAATTTAAATTAATCATGAATCATGGGACTAGCCAATTATTACGTCGGACTATGTGCGATTAAAGTTTCTGTACACGTTTCGCACAGTACAGCTTTGGTTCATAAAACTATACTTGGGGTTTGTTTACACCTATGCGATGTGTGGCCCAGTGGCACTGTACTGGACTGTGAGTGAGGTTGGCGCTAATGACCTTGCTGTCGACGTGCCATTAAGCCTCATCCGCCCCCTCATAAAACTATTTTGACTAATTTAATTTAAACCAAAAATGACAGATAATAATTTTTGAGAATATCCTGCACAGTTCCCCAATTTACACAACACGTTTTTATCAGCTATACTCGTCCCTTTTATACGATCTCTGATTGTTGAAATATTAGTGCATAACACTTGAAGGCATGTAAGGTATAGCGCATCATTTTGCTGCTGGCGTTGTGTTTTTAAACCTTGTACAGTTTACTGGGTGGGATTTATTTCACGCTAACGGACCAACGTTTGTTTCTTACACTACTTCAGAACCAACAGCAGAATTCACAGCCAAGCTACCTGATAAGACCCAGGCACCCCAGGACACTGATGTGACACTCACTGTCACACTTTCTCGACCGGACGTCAACGTGAAGTGGACAAGGAATGGCAAAGAGCTGAAACCCGATGTCCGGCACGAAATTTCCGTGGACAAGACGATACGAAAGTTGGTGATTAAGAAAGTCACGACTGAAGACATGGGAGAGTACGTCTGCGTCGCCGGCAACATCAAAACAGCAACGAAACTTCGTGTAGAATGTAAGAGAATGATGCTTTGATTTTGTTTACTTCGTTTCCCTTTTATAACGTGTAATAGCATGGTTGAGAAACAATTGACTGATATGAAATTGTTATTCATCACATCGATGTGTTATAATATTTAATAATATGTTTGAATAATATTAAAGGCCAAATATAACTTTTCTTGATATCACTTAGAATATAGGCGCATGTATTGTAAAACGTGAAAAAAAATCAAGTTTCACATGGTAGCCTAACTTTAAGAAAGGTTTATTTTCCCAATTGCTTTTAATTTGTCTTGCTGCCGTCCACATTTCTAACTCCATTGTTGCCTTCTGTCTGCCTCTAGCAGCAATGTAAACTTCATGGTTGATTTCTGTTACCTTTATAGCAATCGAGCTCAGCCCAACAATTGTCGGAGACTTGAAGAAGGATTATCTGGTCAAAAAGGGAGAAGATTTGACCATCGTGGTCAATTTCAAGGCTGCCCCCACGCCTAAAGTGGAATGGCGACATGAAGAGACCATTATCAAGTCCTCTAAAACTACCATAATAGAAACAACAGAAACCAAGACCACCATTACAGTCCATAAGGTGGAAAATGTCAATTGCGGCAAATACACGTTGAAGATGTCTAACAAAGTTGGCGATATTTCAGTGGACTTTACTGTAAAGATGATTGGTACGTATACTGTTGCTTCACGTATGTGTCACTGTAAACAGCATTTATCAAAGTGGCACTATCACCGATTGAAAATAAGCAGAATCTAGCAACCTCTAGCGTATCTAGCACTATCTAACACTTGCTTGCACTATGCGAAGGAATGTGCAATGTAATCACTTTTTTACGAGACAAACAAGCCACGAGCCTTCTTAATTACTGAGTGTAAATTTGGTACGTCCTCGTGCACCTTGGAGCAAGCTGTACCGGTTAACAATATCACTACCGCTAGATGGCGCCTGGGTATTTGCGAACGGTTTACAATCAGTGAGGGTGCCACTCTAAGTATCATGAAGTAACGCTGGGGTGTGTGAAGTAAGATGATAGTGTAAACCATGGTAAAGTTGAACGCTGGGGCAAGATTAAATAATTTTACTACTCCTAAGGAAATTACTTTGAAACAACTTTGTAAACATTTCATAATTATTGTCACAAAAGATTTCACTTATTGCGAGTTCCAAACTGCCGTTAACTGTTTTACAATGCTGAATGAAATTACTGTGAAGTAACTTTAGAAAGAGTTCATGGTTACTAAATGTTACCACCGAGTTGAAGTTCCGAAATTGATTATAGAACACTTGTGGTGCTCCATTGTGATTTCACGGTAAAAAAGATACGCGTTCTAGGTTGACAAAAATACACTAAAAAGCTCTACGAATTACAAGAATAAAAACAGTACTTTTTATTTCGAAGCAGTAGGACTATTAACATTCCTGCCTCTACAGCAGAACAGAAAATGAAAACTGAAAAAACGAGTCTTCCCCTGTGTAACTCTCGAACCCTCTCTCCCCCATTACTTTTGACCCCTCCCACCCCTGCTACTTGCGGTTCTTCCTTGCCATCACCACTTCAGCCAATACTTCATTTCCAAGATGGTAGACTTAATGTGAAGGGCTGTATACGTTCTTTATCTCTTTTTAAACTTTGAAAAATGAAATCAACATCCTACTGCTTCGAAATATAAAGGTACCGTTTTTCTCGTATAATGCATAGTTAGAGCTTTTTAGTGTATACTTTCGTTTCCATCGTGATTGTACCGTCCTACTCCAATTATGTTACCGTAATTTCAACGTGAAATTGGCTTACACAACAACCCACTTAAAAAGAACTTAACAACCATTAACTTTTTATTCATTTGACAAACAGAAAAGCCAAAGCCACCTGGTATGCCAGAAGCCACCGAGATCACTGACGACACAGTCACGCTGCACTGGAAGTCTCCTGAATCTGACGGCGGAAGTCCGGTCACCAACTATATCATTGAATATCACGACAAAAAGAGCTTCAGCTGGATCAAGTTGAACGCTGACTTCACCATTACTGAAACATTCTACAAAGGTATGTCTCATTGTTCAACAAATCTCACGTTCTTGTTCGACTCAATGAATTAAATTCTCTAATCATTTTCCAGTCACAAAGCTGACAAAGAACTCTGAATACACATTCCGTGTGGCAGCTGAAAATGCGGCAGGTACCAGTGATCCATCACCTGGAACAAAATACATTAAGATTGCCAAGCAAGTTGGTAAGTAAAAAAAAAAAATGTTGTCAGTTTGAGCGTAATTAGATGTTATTTGCTCAGCTAACAAGTCGCCGATACCATCACTACTTGACCATTCATGAACTTAAATTACCTATGATGATCCTTGTGATAATTAATATTTGAAACTTTCCGTGACATAAAAGGGATAAAAGATACTGATTTAATATAATCATTGTTTAAACCATTGTTATGCACTATTCAATGAAGTCTCCCAAATAATGCCGGCTAAAGATGTAAAAACATTGATGACAAAAGCCATTAGGGGCAATGACAAATATTCACTGAATGGCTCTTCATTCATTCATTGACACCTTGCTAATTTCTTTGCTTTTTCTGATTGTTCACATCACCGGAATACTATACTCTACATCCTCAAATTAGTTCCCGGGCCCTTACGAATTCCATCTCGTTTAAACCTGGGGACTAATTTGATGATGTAGAGTATAGTAGACTAGTCATGTGAACAATCATAAAAAGCAAAGCCATGAGACTCAGAACATATTTTGGACCTAGTGGTTATTATATGGAAGAACCA
>JAHWFP010006437.1:0-11934 GCA_023313725.1 Lithobius niger
CTACCGAGAGGGCCAGAAAGGGCCCCTTTCGCAGCAGAATCAGCTTGATGTGGGGACGCCGTTATCGCCTGGCGATGGAATGTGCAAGTATTGTGATAAACAATTCAGGATGCCAATGGAGATTGGTGACTACCAAGAACACGTGGCGGCACACATTGCACACCTTCAAGCTGCTACTGCTGATCACATAAGTACGACGTGTGAAGAGGACAAAAATTTACAGCTTGGGAATGTAACAGTTAAAAGTGCTTCTGAAGAAAATTTATGTCCATCATTTCTGTACCAGGAATTTGATCCCCGCACTTGTTGCTGATGTTTTTCGCAGTAGCAGCTATGGTGTGACAACCGCTCACTGCCTAGAGGCTGAGGCGGATTCCGAAAGTGAAACTAAATGCATGACTTCAGAAAGACCCTCACGTGATGAAACTGTTGTTATTGTATGTGATTACTGTCAGGAAATCTTTGCTAGTGGTGAAGAAGTTGAGTTTTGGGACCATTTGAGTGATAAGCACCAGACAGGGCCAGAAGATTTTGAGACTGAACGCGAAACAAACACTGTGAAATGGAAATGCACTGAACGTACTAGTGGCGGCGGCAGAAAAAAATCTCCTGTTGAGAAAAGGTTAATCTCACTAAGGCGAGACGGAAGAGCAGCAGGACTGGACCTTAGCCCTATGCCCTTTGGGAAAACAGAGTGTAATAATAGAAAGGCAACAAAAGGTTCGCTTGAACTGAAAAATGATGCAAAAGACTAATACGTGTTTGTGTTCCCCACCCCTTTTTTTCTTTCCTGATGGCGGATTATTTTATTTTCTGTTGCTTCCTTAAATATGCGGTCGATTAAATCAAGATTTAAAATGAAATTGGCTGCTGATTTGATACTGCACTCTGAGTGGGACATTATTTGTTTGCAAGAAACACACTTTACGGACCTAGGTGATACACTAGATTTTAAGAAACTGATGGCCCGCCGCATGTGGAGGTGGCATTATGGTACCACCGAGAGTAAGGGACTTGGTATTGGGGTGCTCAACCCTAGAATTCGCATTAAGAACCACCATGTTGATTTTGATGGACGAATCCAGTTTGTTGACGTCCTCCTAAATGACACCGAAATGCATACTCTAAATGCTTATGGACTTATTATCCAACGTGAAAAGCAGAACTTTTTCTCAAGAATTTATCCATACACTAAATTTCATGGCCCAGTTTTTGATGTTGGAGATTTGAACACCGCCCTTCAGCCAAAGATGGACCGCGAGCGGAACAGAACAATCGTCAGAGAAAATGATACTGCTGGTTGTTTCTTACACAAGCTCATTTGTGATGCTGAACTACATGATGTTTGGCGGAACTTTTACCTGACTGTGCCAGGCTTTACTCATCGTGGTCCTTTTGGACGTGCACGCTTGGACTATGCTTTGGTTTCTCGTTGGGCCATTAAAGGGTTACTGATGTTTACGTCAAAGACATCTCGTTCCTTTCCCCCCTGTGGCCTGGGGGTAGAATAAGCCCACCGTACCCCTGCGTGTCGTAGAAGACGACTAAAAGGGAACCCAAGGTCACGGTTTGCTAGTGTGCCAAGGATCTGCATGGCGGAGGGTTTTTTAGTCCGTCTTGAACACTAGCAACCTCAACACTACGGTTTGTGAGTGCGCCTACGGTGTGTATGGCGGGCAGGTTTAACACCCGTCGCAAGCACCAGTCGGAAAGAGGTGAAGGGACATCCGGACAAACCGGGCCCGGGGTGGCTGCTTAGAGGATGTTTGGTGGTTTGAATCCCCTTTTGGGTTTGATTCCAATTTGCCTGTTCTGGCCACTGGGCTTTTCATCCTCATCCCCAGCATGTTGGCCGTGTGCTGCAACCTAGTAATCCGTGGAGACGGATTTCCTGGCTTTCGGGCTTTGGCTCCTTATTCTGGAGGACGGGTGGCCTGGGCGAGCCGGCCTAAGGTCAATCGGCTATGACCTTTCGGGTCCTGTCGATGTGGGGAGGGCGGCTTGTGCTGTATCCAGCTGCATCACGGACCCGAACTGTTTGGGTTATCGACGGAGGTGGAGTGAACGGCTTCCTTGGTGGCCTCGCCTCTCGGCATGCTTAGGCTGCCACCTCTCGGAGATAGACGGCGGTGTTAGCTTCCTGGTGCAGGACCCTGGATATGCGGCTTCCGGCCCTGCATCACCCGAGTGCCGCACGGGGTTTTTCTTTTCTTGGGGGGCGCACCGCCGCGACTTCATTTTGCTCTCCATGGCATCTACTTCCCCCCCCCTCCCCCCAAAAAATTTCTTCCCCAAAAAATTCTTCCCCTCCTCGCCGCACTACCAAGCGCCAGAGGAGGGAATAAGAGATGGTTGGGCTTGATGCCCTGTTCCCAGACGTCAGTAAAAGTCGGGACCAAATCCCGAAGTTCCTGGTGGTGACATGTGAGGGCCGAGATGTTACACAACTCGGTCCATTCGCTGTCCACAAAGCATTGAAAGGGATCTGTGGTTCAGATCCGAAGAGTGTCTCTCGGCTCCGTGCTGGGGGATACCTTGTGGAAGTTGCGGACGATGCTCAGGCAAAGAGGCTTTTGAAGGTGAGTGCACTGGGAATATGCCCGGTGCGTGTGGAGCCACATCGTACCTTAAATAGCAGTAAGGGGGTCGTGACGTGCTTTGATTTGAGGGGTCTCAGTGATGATCTCATCCTGGACGAACTCAAGTCACAAGGCGTTACGGCTGTAAAGCGTTTGGTGCGGAAAGGCGAGAATGGTGCCCAGCCTACTGACACCTTTTTCCTGACCTTTGATACGCCAGTTGCACCGCAGCACATTACTGCAGGTTACCTGCGGTTGAAGGTCAGGAATTATGTACCGAATCCAATGCGGTGTTTCCGCTGTCAACGCTTCGGCCACACCAGCGGCTCGTGTAAAGGTAAGCCTGCCTGTGTTAGCTGTGCTCAGGCAGCCCATGAAGGCGCTGACTGTGCTGGCCCAAAGCAGTGCATCAACTGTGGTGGTCAGCACCCAGCCTCTTCACGGGACTGCCGTGTTTATTTAGAGGAACGTCGTGTGCAGGAATTGAAGGTGAAGGACGGGCTTTCCTACTCGGAGGCCCGGAAGAAGGCTAAAATATCGGCAGCGCCGATGGCCCGATCTTTTGCGCAGGTGTGCAGTGCGCCATTGCCTGGCCCAGTTAGTAAGTCTGCTGGTTTGGCAGATTTGCGCGCTGAGCTCAGGTCTTTTGACGTGGACGGTAGGCATGCTTGTTACTTTGTTGACCCAGTAACATCCATCTTTGCAGGGTCTTTTGGGTTCTTCGGAACCGGTTGCTGCCTTGCCGTCGACATCTGCCCAGCCTGCGAATGTTTCTGCTCCTGCTACTGTTCCTGTAACTGTTCCCAGACAGGTTAGGGCTGCAGTTAAAGCCTCCTCCCACCCGTAGTGCACCACAGAAAGTGTCGAAGAAGGCTCCTGCTGGTAAAGCCTCAACACCACTCGTGAGGAAGTCGCCACCAGGAGAGAAGGTGAAACGGTCGTTGAACGACCAGCTTGCTGAGGGGTCCATTGCGCCCCCTCCACAATTTGATACTTCTTTACCTATGGAGCAGGGAGAGATTTCCTGTTCCTCTTCTCCTGAACTTTTTCCTACTTCCGAACACAACTTCGTTCTGGACCTCACTCCGACTTTTGATTCGGGGGAAGATTCAGATGTTTTCGGATCACCCAGGGGAGGAGTTGAGGAGGATGATTCGGTCTTAAGCCCTTCCTAATGCCTGCGCATACCATCGTTCAGTGGAACTGCCAAAGTTATCGGACCCATGCAGAAGAACTGCGACTGCTTTTGTCGCATTGGCGACCTCTGTGCTGCTGCCTCCAGGAAATTTGCTTTAAGGCGTCAGATAATCCGGTTGTTCGGGGTTATTCTGTCTACCGTCTAGATGCAGACCCTGTGCCACGTGCACATGGTGGTGTTGCTGTGCTGGTTCAACACTCTCAGCCGCATGCCCGTGTGCCTCTGCACACTAGTTTTCAGGCGGTAGCAGTTCGAGTTTCTTTCCGTTTGGATATTACTGTCTGTTCGCTTTATTTGCCACCGGATGAGGTCTCTGGGGTTTTGTTAAGTGGAAAGGTTACGATTCTAAATTTAATAGTTGGATAGATAATATTACCGGTCTAAAATGAAATGATCCTCTTGATAAAATTTTTTTTATCCTTCCACCTTTTTGTTCCTTAAAAAAATTTTGTTCCTCAATATTAAAAAAAAGGATAAAAAATTTTAAAGGTTCCATACCTCGTTACTAAAAAAAGGATTTCTCGTTTCAGAAATGGAAACTAAAACCGTTTTCACCTGCATTTACTGTCGAAAAACTTTCCGTACACAACATCTGCTGCGAAACCATCTTCGTTGGAATCACCCCTCCGACTGGGAAGAATGCGCTTGTTTCGTAGACGATTTACCCGACTATCTCAACAATCACTGCCTTTCACGAACACATGGACTTTGTCACCGAAGATACGAAATGCCACTGTGGAGGAATTAGGCGATCCACTTCAATTCTTCTTATCTACACGAGTGGCTTTGCAAAATCTGCTGCTAACTTGTCTGGAGCAGATGGTTAATTGTAAGATGCAGCTTTGTTTGGGAATTGAATTTTTCAGAGACGAAACATTATCGGATGACGGGTTTTTGGTCCAGGTATTCGGAATTATACAACCCGAACGACATTCCCGCTGTATTGGACGAAGCATTCCGCAAAATTCAAAAATCCATCGACGTTTATGCGGGGGGAGGAAGTGGTTGGGCCATAAAACGAATCACCAACTTGATCATCAGAGTGGCGGAGTATCGACCGATGCGAGCTTCGTCGTATATTCCACTCCCTAGAAAACTCGAGGCTAAGGCGAAATCGGTAGTAAACATTCAAAATCTAAACGACGCAAAATGTTTTCTATACTCGACGCTATCATCGGGTTTGGGGTTAGATAGTACTAACCCCGAAGATTACGAAGAGCTCGAAGACATGCTCGACACTAGCTCTCTCTCTTACCCGACCAAGTTCGAGGAAATTGAAAAGTTTGAAAAGCTGAACGATCTTTCTATCAACATCGTCGGTTTTAACGACGACGAGGGATTGTACCCGCTCAGAGTTTCCAAGAACTACGACTGACTACCCATAGACCTTCTCTCGTTGAGTGACGCGGACAACACCCATTACTGCGCCATTACGGACATTGTTACGTTTTTACGTTATCAAGGCTCAGGGACTCATGCCAAATACTACTGCCGAAACTGCTTCACAGGATTTGGAATGGAGTGGATGCTTTTAGTTCACCGAAACGAATGCGTCAAAATCAATCCTGTGCAAGCTCTCCGATATAAGGCTCAAGGAGAGAACTTTCTCGAGTTTAGACATTTTAACCGTCAAAACCCATTTTCTCGGATCATATATGCCGACTTCGAGTGTCTACTCCTGCCCATCCACACCGCTCAACCGGACCCATCGACGAGCTGGACCACCCGAATTCATCGACACGCACCTTGCAGCTTCGGCTACGTCGTGATCGGTCAGAACGGGCAGATCGTTAATCGAGACTACTACTTGGGAGAAGATGTGGTGGAAGTTTTTTATAAACGCATGAAGAAAAAAGCGCGACATTATAACGAGTTTTTTTTTTTTTTTAATTTTGACTAGCCTTACGTCAGCCAAAGCAATTTATGCTTGTATGGCTGAACCGGCTCAATTTTGAACATTACCAGATTTTTTTAGAGAAGAAGAAATCTGGTAAAGGGAGGTGCCAGCCCGGGGATTCGACCCGATCATCGTCGGGGCCGAAAGATTGTCCAGAATTAGCCAGAATATATCCCATAGCCGCTGAAGGAGCATGGTAGCCTCTCAAGCTACCCTGGCCGGCAGTCCTGGCGGGGACTTTGCCAAGGTCCCCTTTCAAGGGGTTCGACCATATCCGCAAACCTCCAGCAACCAGGCTGAGCTCTCTCACAACTCAGCCACGATGACCACGGTGATGTTGAAAAGGATACTACCCCTCAATCTTTCCCCAGCCGAACAGGTCAGTTACGAAGAGGCCAAAGTCTGTCACTATTGCGAAAAACCCTTCCCCTTTTTGGTTTCGAAAGGCGACCCCAACACTAAAGTTAGGGATCACTGTCACATTAGTGGAAAATATAGAGGATCTGCTCACTCGAAATGTAATCTCAACGCTCGAGAAAAAAGAACCATCCCAGTCGTATTCCACAGTCTAGAAGGGTACGACATGCATCTTCTCGTACCCGCAGTGCACATGTTTAAGGGACAAGTCGACGTTATCGGTCGGAATGCCGAGCGTTTTCAGAGCATGACGATAAAGAAGTTAGACAGCGGGATAAGCCTTCGATTCATAGACAGCGTGTATTTCCTTAAAGCTTCGCTGGATACTTTGGTCAAACACCGCAGGAGCTTCCCGATTCTGGAGGTAGCTTTAGACTCTGGTTTAAAATCCTCTTGGTTCGTCGAAGAAACTGCGGGAGACAGCGTTGTAGATCTGCTTACCCGGAAGGGGGGGGGGGAATTGAGGCTTAATGGCGCGTCGACAACTTGGTCATTAGCGCCAACCTCAGATGCGGAAGATGGAAACGACGACGAAAACCATCAAGATGGCAACAATCAACAAGGAAGTGCCGGACCGTAAGTGGCCGCCGACACCAATAACATTCAGGAGGGTCAACCCACCGCAAAAGGAAACAGTGAGTAAGTCGAGTGTGACCAATGCGCAAACGAGCCAACACCACCATCACGGCAACTGCGGCGACACGCCGAGTGCCATTCCTCAACAGTGCCTTTAATAGCTCGTAATTTATTGCCATCCTGTCCATCCCACGAGGCTTGCCAAAAAGCATGTAACCTCAGACGCAGAGTTGGAAAAGCGTCCGAGGGAACAAGGCTGAGATCCCTTCCGAGAGGGCCAGAAAGGGCCCCTCTTGCTGCAAAATCCGCTTGCTCATTTCCACCTATCCCAACATGGCCCGGGATCCAGCAGAAAAGCACGGTTTTCCGCTGGCCAGGCAAGCGGGAAAGCAAAGCTTGGACACGTTGTGTCAAGGGGTTCCGAGGATTGTAAGTCGCCAAGGACTCCAGGGCACTCATGGAATCGCTAAAGATAATGAAATGCGTGCCCTGAAGGCCAAGGATCCATTCCGCCGCCAAACCGAGAGCCAAAAGCTCTGCAGAAAACACAGAATAGCCTGATGGAAGGCGATGGGCAACCGTCACTCCCTTACAAACACAAGCACAAGCCACGCCAGCGTCTGACTTCGACCCATCAGTAAACAGCCGCTGATAACCGGCGTACTGAGAACACAGCCGCCGGAACTCCTGTAAGTACCTTGCAGGTAGAGTGAAACCCTTCGGGAGGGACGCCAGAGCGAAAATGAAAATGCCACTTGGGACAAGCCAAGGGGCTACTGGCATCCCCCCAAGCCTCAAGCCGCTGGGCATTTCAAAGGCTATCTCCTGACAGGACTGCTGGAGCCTATCGCGGATATCACCCTTACCCACCCTGCGTCTACCGACTCGCAAGTCTGGCCCAAAAACCATGGACCAAGCAGGACTGGATTCCACAGCACGTAAACGCACAGCATACTGAATGGCCAGCTTTCGCCGACGAATGGCCAAAGGTGGCTCCGAGGCCTCAGCATAGAGGCTGACCACTGGAGAAGTTCAAGATGCCCCAGTCGCCACACGCAGGCCACTGTGATGCACAGTGTCCAACATCTGGAGAGTCGAGTCACTAGCCGAACCATACACCATGCACGCATTATCAAGTTTGCTGCGGACAAGGGCTCTGTAGAGGCGCAACATGGCAGTGCGATCGGCACCCCATGAAGTGCCCGACAGAACCCGCAAGATGTTAAGTGCCCGCAAAGACTTGTCTTTAAGTTGGCGCAAGTGTGGAAGCCAAGATAACCTGGAATCGAACACCAGACCCAGGAAACGTGCCTTTGGGACAACAGGAATCTGCGCCTGCCCCAAGTACAGGCAAGGATCTGGGTGCAGCGTTCGTTGGCGGCAAAAGTGAATGCACACAGTCTTGTCCGGAGAAAACCGGAAACCATTACTGACCGCCCAGGTCTGGACTTTGTTAATCGCCAGCTGTAGCTGCCGCTCGCAGGTCTGCATGCGAGCTGCCCGAAAGCGCAGGCTGAAGTCATCGACAAACAATGACTGGGGAACAGCAGCTTGCTGAGCAATGGGGTTGATCCCAATAGCAAACAAGATGACACTAAGAACACCTCCTTGAGGCACACCATTCTCCAAGACAAACGGGCGGGAAAGAGTCGCCCCGACACGAACACGAAAAGAACGGCCTGAGAGGTAAGCGGAAAGCAACAGTGGCATCCGCCCCCTCAAGCCACAGTTATAGAGATTACGGAGAATCCCATAACGCCAGGTCGTATCATAAGCCTTCTCCAAGTCAAAGAAAACCTGAACCAGATGTTGACGCAGGCGAAAAGCCTCCCTCACATCCGATTCAAGGGCAACCAGATGATCGATGGTTGACCGAAAACGTCGAAAGCCACACTGGGACGCAGATAAGAATCCGCGTGATTCCAGCACCCAGACCAACCTCTCACTGACCATCCGTTCCATAAGTTTACAGACACAGCTAGTCAGAGCGATTGGGCGATAACTGGAAGGAGCAGTAGGGTCTTTGCCCGGTTTCACAATCGGGATGACCACTGCTGTCCTCCACGCTGCCGGAACAGAGCCTTCTGCCCACACACGGTTGAACATCTCCAGCAAGAACTGCTGGGAGGCAAGAGGCAGATGTTTCAACATCTGATAGTGAACATCATCAGGCCCTGGGGCAGAGTCATGCGACTTGGGCGTTTACCCCTACGAGTACGCTACCGACATGTCCGTCTTCGAAAAAGAAGAGCTTCCCTCTCGAAAATGCTTTTTCTCTCAACTGAAGGACGAAGAGTACGTGAGAGCGCTCAACCTGTGGCTCAAAATGAAAGTAAAGAAATTCGGCACTTATCACGAAATCTACCAGATGACCGACGTTTTCCTACTCGCCGACATCTTCGAAGATTTCAGGAAAATATGCCTCGCCTACAAGTTGGATCCCTGTTACTACATCTCTACTCCGGGATTTAGTTGGGCGGCACTTCTGAGAATGCAGAAATCCAAGTTGGAGTTGTTTTTACACTCGGGAAAACACAACATGATAACTTCCGGTATCAGAGGTGGCGTGTTGTTTATTTGCAAGAGATATTCGAAGGCGAACAACAAACATCTGGCCAATTTCAATCCCGGCGAACCCTCCATTTATATAATTTACTTGGATATGAATAACTTGTACGGTTTTGCCATAAGAGCTCGGCTCCCCTACGACGGATTCCGCTACTTGACCAAGGAAGAAATTCGGACCTTAGACGTTGATACCGTGCCGGACGATGCGGATGTCGGAT
Organism: Lithobius niger; assembly: GCA_023313725.1. Taxonomy (NCBI): domain Eukaryota; kingdom Metazoa; phylum Arthropoda; class Chilopoda; order Lithobiomorpha; family Lithobiidae; genus Lithobius; species Lithobius niger. The sequence goes on from JAHWFP010006437.1 coordinate 9,454, forward strand.
ATATACTCGAAGTTGATCTAGAATATCCCGCGGAGCTTCACGACTCGCATAACGACTATCCCCTAGCTCCCGAGAAGCTCGATATCGGGGAAGACCTCGTTTCACCCTTTTCTCGAAAACTGGCGGAAGATATCAATCATGGCATCATACCGTCTGCCAAGCTTGTGCCGAATCTCCTGCATAAAAAGAACTACGGCGTTCACTACCAAAATTTGAAGTTCTACCTGCATCACGGATTGATTCTTCGTCGCATCAGAAGAGTATTGAGCTTCAACCAGAAACCCTGGATGGAAGGGTACATCAATTTCAACACGGAGAAAACGCAGCAATCGACCGCACCCTTTGAAAAGGATTACTTTAAGCTGTTAAACAACTCGGTGTTTGGCAAGAAGATGGAACATAAGCAGAAGCGAGTCAACGTAAAACTGTGCACCGATCCCAAGAAGGCAGTCAAGTACACCTTCCAACCTCACGCGGATTCGTTCGAAATCCGTAACGAACATTTAGTACAGATCAACCGCAGAGTCAGGAGTGTCTGTTGCGATCTACCGACGTACTCGGGGTTCAGTATTCTGGAACTGTCAAAACTGGCCATGTTACGCTTCCACTACGAATACGTTATACCCAAGTACGAGGACCGTGCCAAACTCCTGTTTACCGACACCGACAGCCTCTGCTACGAAGTGGAAACGGACGACGTGTACGAGGATATGAAGCGAGACCGTGAACGTTTCGATACCAGCAATTATCCGAGAGATCATCCCTTGTACTCCGAAGCGAACAAACAAGTTTTTGGGAAGATGAAGGACGAGATGGGCGGTGTTCCCATCTTAGAATTCGTGGGTATACGATCCAAAATGTACGCCATTAGAGCGCAGAAAACGAAGACGTCCATGAAGGCTAAGGGTATCCAGACATCTTTCGTGAAGAAACACTTGAATTTTGACGATTACGAATCCGCCCTAAGAATGCCAGTTCCCGCACCGAAAGGAACCTGGACTAAAATCGCCAGCTCGAAACACGAACTAAGCACAGTGAAAGTCACAAAATCTCTCCTCTCGGCGTACGACGACAAACGTTTTATCCTAGACAATGGGGAAGATACGCTAGCTATCGGTCATCGAGATTCCGGCACGTGGCGAGAGTACGAAGACGACTTGACTCTGACGTAGACATCATGACCGACAAGGAGGAGGAGGAGAGAACGAGTTTAGCGTTCACCTCGAAGGAGAAGAAGGAGTTGAACGATGCTAAAACGAGAGGAAGAACGGGTTAGATCGGTGCGACGATCCGTGGTGCTAGAGAACTGCAGGATAAAGCTAAACGATCTCGTGGCGTGGAAGGTAAAAGAAAAAGCTAGGCGAAGAATGTTGGATAGAGAAAGACGGGCCACAATTTGCCCGGTGCAGAAAAAGGCGGGATTAGAGAAAAATGCCGCTTGTATGAGGAAGGCTCAAGAACGAGAGTCTGAGGAGGAAAAGAAAGCCAGGTTGGAGAAAAAAGCTGCTAGTATGAGGAAGGCTCAAGAACGAGAGACTGATGAGGAAAAGAAAATCAGTTGGAGAAAAAAGCCGCTAGGATGAGGAAAAGCCGCATGGTTAAGAAATGCTAGACCATCGGAGCTGGTCATTCCCTTTCCTTCCCATCCCCTTTTCCCTTCCCCCCCATCCCACCTCTCCTACAACTGCAACCTTGACATTGGTGGAGAGGCTTACTCCCCGATTGAATATGCGAGTATTTAAAAAAACACCGAGTAATACATTTAAAAAAAGCTATAAACTCGTTTTTTTTAAGTTCAATTGGGGAAACCAATAGCAGTATAAATCAGATACCACAATGCCACTTCCAACCATGGTATGACAACCATGGTATGACTTCCAACCAAGGTTTACAAGAAGAACAAGATGAATAAGTCAAGAAGAAGAATAATAAGAACAGAAAGATGATCAAGAAGAACAGCAAGGCAAGAAGAAGAACAAGTGACGTTATAACCAGAAGTATCATCATAACCGATGCGATGAAAACGGAAAAAAAGGAAGCAAAAGGCACTTTCCAACCCTGCTCCAGATCAAAGAATACCAGACGTGATGTCTCCACTTTTCATCACGTGACCGAAAATGATGTCATTACTCCCACTTTGATCACATGACCGAAAATGACTTCATTACTCCCACTTTCGTGACCGGAAGTAACGTCATACCCCCACGTCATAAGTGAGGTATCAAAAGCATATAAAACGTAGCAAAAAGCACTTTCCCACCATCCTCCAGATTGAGAACGAAAAAAAAGGTAACAAAAGACACTTTTCCACCGTCCTCCAGATCGATGAAAGCCGGAAGTGACGTCCCCACTTTGATCATGTGACCGGAAGTGGGAGTAACGACGTCACGGAGGTAGCAAAAGGATGCAAAAAAGTATCAAAAGGCACTTTTCTACCATCCTCCAGATTGAGAACGAAAAAAAAGGTAACAAAAGACACTT
>JAHWFP010006443.1:2282-17711 GCA_023313725.1 Lithobius niger
CATTACATTGTAATGCTGATGTCATTTTCTAAAATGGCTCTGTTAGGTTTCCTAAGGTAGCTAGCAGAAGTTCTTTTTGTTATGTTTTATATAGACAAAAACGGCATTGGGTTAAGATTTTGCTTTGCATATGAAGTATTCTTCAAAGTTGAGGCGAGTAGAGTGAAAGCCAGAAACTGCGTCATTACGGGTGACTTTAAAATAATATGGCATGATTAGCAGGAGTAGGGTTACAACGTAAACGGCAGTAGGCACATTTTTTTCCTATTGATCTGTTGTCGGATATTGTGATCGAGCCAAGGTGGACATTTTTTAGCACTAGGATTAGTCCATAGAATGAAAGTATTCTTGAGGTCGTATAGGAAGTTCTCAAGAAGCATCCACGTCCCAACATTCAAGTTCGGTGGGCAATCGATGTAGTTGATAATATCATTTAGAAGTATATAATCTATTTTCCTGAAGTTAGGTCTGGACGGGCGTGAAATATTAGCATAATAAGCAATAGCTTCGAGAAGAAGAACATCATGGTCACTTCTTCTGGTAGGAGGAGGGGGGGGGGGGGATGAGTGACATGGGAAAATTGAAAGTTACGGGAAGTTGTAACAAAGCCCAACAAGCTGGAGTTTTGTCCCTCTCTGGATCTAGATGGTCTGTTAGTATGGTGCTGAAGGTCATTGTTTTAGAGGAACTCGAGAAATTCATAGGCGGTGATTTGATCAGACTGTGTAGTTTGAGATATACACCACTCAGGATGGCGAAGTTATAGCCTCCTGCCAGAATGACAGGGAAAGTTGAGGAAGGAGGTTGAGGAAGACATCACTGGTTAATCATATTAATGATCATATTTTGATTAACATTGGCTAGGAGGGCTTGGCCAGTCTTGTTGCAGAGAAATTTTAGGTATCCTATAGCTGTAACCGATTTGAAGCCGGCAGCTCGAATTGAAGCTGGAGGCTCGTGTGAAGGCTTAAAAATGGTGTGGTTACAAGATTCGCTATGCTTAAAAACCTCATATTTGTCATTATTCTTAGAAATGGCGCCTGCGTGGTCACATTTTCGTACAATTGGTAGCCTTCTGCGGTCTCCCCCACCACTCGTTTGAAACACTTTTTATTTCCAGACACTATTGACCTCTGTAACTCAGACTCTCCTATACCCACCCGCAAAAATACGGTGAATTCCATTTTTAACACAAAAACAGATTCAGCCAGAGGAGTAGTTTACGTTATTAAATGAGACTCCTGCACCTTAATTTGGGCCTTAGGGGTGCGAAAATGTGACCACGCAAGCGCCATATCTAAGAATAATGACAAATATGCGCTTTTTAAGCATAGTGGATCTTGTAACCACACCATTTTAGCTGGCAAAACCGACGTTCTCTACACAGAACCAAATGAAAAGATCCGTAATTCCGTACCCAACTAGAAGCACATACAATTTCAGCTAATCCACAAAGAGTAATGAACGTGGTCAAGAATTTTCCAATCCATCAAAGATGGAAATCCTTCTATGATAACCTCCCCAGTAAATGTAATTTAACAGTATTGTGATGTCACCATCCAACATGGCCGCACCCTGTTGATTTTGTCAAGGGCTGGTCCCTGCGATTTTTATGTTTTATTAGTTTTTAAGTATAATGTACAGTACCACATTTTATTTCTTTAGTGTACCATACTCATTTTGTCCGTTGTTGTAGGTGAACAAGGCGCACATATGATTATCAGCGCTGAAAATTAAAACACTGCTTTTATATGCCTTTTGCGAGTCTGGTGTCGTCAGTGGACCCATTTTTATCGTCATTGAAAGGCATTAGCCTGCTATCACTTGTACGAGAGAAGCGCTGCGCATAGCTGTTTCTGACTACGAAGTGTAAGCAGTTCTTAGCCAACTTACAGCTTGCTCTCAGCCTAGTGGCCTGCACGGCAGGGAAGCTTAAAATTGGAAGTTGTTTGCCACGGTAAAGTCAAACAATTCTGCCTTTCGTGGAAGCTTTCATATCAGTACCGGAAAAGTAATTGGAGATTTATACGATTTAAAAGTAATTGTAAAATTAATTGCAAACAAAACAAGCGGCTACAGCGACTGCCTAGTCGCACCGGTCTTTTGTACAGTTCCTCCACTTGCACTGTTGAGGTGCACACCTCTATCACGCACTACAACAGTTAACTCTATTATACTAATCTAAAAGCAGTATAACCATCATAATTGCCCGTTAAAACTGTGTTAGCTCTTATAGGCTTATTTTATATTTTAGGCGTTGTCAGCTTTTAGGACTAATTTTAACCAGCAGTTTTAATTTAGTAAGTAGCAACTAACGGAGATTTGGATTGTATAGTAAGCATATTCATATGCAACACAATGCGACTTCGGGCACCCAGTTACAGTGTTACAACGTAACGCGCAATGTAGCCTATACATGTAGATCAATGGTAGTAGGGAAGTGACCAGAGATACGCTGTTGATGAAACCAACAACGACTCGTAGCAACTGGACGTTGCCGTGGTAACATGATTTTAAGCCTAATTTTAATTTTTAGGCCAATTTTTTTTAATGCAGTTTTAATTTCGTCATTAACAGATAGGCTAATGGAGAATTTGGTTCGACGGTAAGCCTATTCATTCATGGGACAACGTGACGAGACTATTTTAAACGAAGCTAAAATCCATTTGCTTTTATTGACGATCAATAAAATCAGGATTTTAATTCGACGATCAATGTTAATATTTAATTTAGTTACGCGAAGAAGTCTTATTAGCTATAAGGAAGTACAGTAACGATGTTTTAATTTGCCAATGTTATTTAACAACTTCTCACACAGAATCTAACGTTGTAAACCGTGGTCATCTCTACCTGGTACCGTTGCGAAGTTGAAAAAAGCGACGAACGGACGGACAAAGTCGTTGCAATAGTCTTCTCAGTCGGTACGGCTGTACAGAAGACTAAAAAGGTATATGATGAACTGTTAATAATTAATTAAGAGTTCAGGATTCGTTTAAAATTTTGGGCCTACTCTGCCAACCCAGAGAAACAGCTACTGAGGTGGAGATGTCATTGGATGACACAATACGGGAAGAGATGTTCGTTATGACAAAAATTGCAACATCACCTTGATGTATCGATTCCCTGTCGCAGCTGTAAAGTTTAAAGACAGAAATAACCAAAGAGGAATTAGCCACAAAATCAGTGAGGTGAGTTTTTGTAATACAGATGACATCTGGGTTTTACGTGGAAATGGCAAAAGTGTTAAGTTCGTCAAGGTTATTGAAAATTACCATAGCGTTAAAGCACACACAAGTGAGAGAATGGAAATTTTCGCAGAGGCCTTAATGTGGGAACCATGCGAGAAGGAGAAAAGTCTTGAATGGAGGTTTGTCAGATTTTGCCCAGTCTTCTTTCACTGAACGTTTAATATCACCATTGCTGTCACTTTGGCTCCCAGTGAGTTGTAGGAGATTAGTGTCCTCGTCGTCCTCTATAAATCGTACTTATTACCAATTTGGGGACTCCACGGTGGTGTTTTTGAAGCTTCCGTAGGCTAGCAAGCAAGGTCGGCAGGGTACGAATCCCCATCACCAACGATCGCTATACCAACTAATTTACTCTACACATGCGCAGACTTCGACTGCTCTCCACGGCAACGGACGCAAGCAGGATAATGACATGGACGCGGTGGACTGGATGTTTCAAGTGCTTGCGATAAGATAAGAGTTACGGCAGTAAAACATAAATTATTATAACTGAAACCGAGATCCATTCTTCAAATCTTCTAGTCCCGTTGCCAGGATCCAAGTTCCAATTACTAGCGTCCCAGCTGTCTCGGCAGTCTCCGTAACGTTCCTACTTGCTTACGAATGGAATACGCGATCTATGGTTCCTCGCATCCGGACGTTACCCTCACTCAGCGAACGTGGACGAAGGTCGTGCTAAATGGTGGCGAAATGGTATTCACGTTTCGTTACAAATATTTCTTTTATGCTTTTATGTGAAACAACTTGTGCGAATCTGGCACGAACAACATCGATTTAAATTGTGCCCGATTTAACATTTATTTCATTAGGGCAGCGTGCACCTTGCGAGAGCATTCTACGTCCAAAGTAACACCTACTCCTGAAGTATCAACCCTTAACATAGTTCAGAAGTACAAGTGGAGAGATCATTGCAAATGTACTAAAGAAGTAGCTACTTCTGTAGTAAAGGATTTTATTCCTGAAGTAAATCTGCAGTTTGTAAAGAAAATTGGAACGAACAGGTCTAAGCGTTAACATTGACTTGTGTTGCATCATCGCCAAAAAGTCAACGCAAAGGAAACGTGGCATGAATGTGGCCGAAAAAGATAGATGTTTGTTGATGGAAATAATGAAAAATCTTTCTCTCAATCTAGACACACGCTAGAGTCGCGTCAAGTTAGGCAACAAACATCACATCAATTCAGTTGTCGAGGACGTAAACCATTGTAGCGCGACGCCATAGCGTAAGTGTCTTATATCTTGAAGCATAGTTGGGCACATTTCAGGTACTTGGGGAAAACTAATAATGCGGCACAAAAGCTTAAATTTTGGTAAAATTGAAAGCAATGACCCACCTGACAAAAATTAACTTGCATAGGAATGTCAGCTAAGTGGCTTTCAATGCGATATTTGACCCTCAATAACGTTGCAACTTCTAGTCCGCTCATCCTCATGTTAATTCCCATAGGATATTTATTCACCGATACCGAGATAACGGGAAGGCTTCCAACTATGAAATATAACGAATGGCTGCAGTATGATACGAACTGCATACCTTTTCTGGTTTACAGCCTAGGGGGTCTAACGGGAATGGCGTGGGAGGGCGCGTAAGTACGAAAGTATCATTGTTATAACCATTGTTAGTTTGCTTGGTTGATTTTGTTTATTGCATGGATTTCTTGTTATTGTTATATGCGTACATGTTTTCTGCATTGTTAGCACACTACCGAAACATTTTTTTGTTCGGGGGAGAAGTAGTGTGAAAGTGAAACCACACCATTAATATGTTTTTTTACACAGAGTATTCATAGTGTACCAATAATAAGGTTGGGATTAATGTTCCGTAATGGACATCGAAAAATAGTCTGGCTTTTAAGAAAACTTAATGATTGGGCATAATAACATAAAACGAAATGGTAAATAAGTAAACTTAAAATCTGATTAGTACCTTTTGACTTATATGTATGGTAGGTCGTCCCTCATATTATTTATTGGGGGCAAATGTGGTGTATTTGTTAGCACATCTATTGATTTATCTCAAGTGGCCTTAGCCACTAATGTTGTATCTTTGATTACTTGCCACTGGGTGGCTACCTTTGCATGTTAAGTATGTATGATGCACTCTGGGATCAGAGTGCATGCTGGTATTGTAAACCAAGGCTATAAAAGAGCCAGCCAGGGCCTTTTACCTGGCTGCCAGTCATTCATAAAAGAGGTCTCCTGTGACAGAGGGGTGCGGTATGGTGCCCTTTGGGGACTGAGGCACAACCACGCTCCTTCACAACAAAATTTATTTACTTATTACCTGTTTACCTTTTAATACTAAGCACTCAGGTTCGGTGTTCGTCTGGAACCTCCTTGCGAACACTGTGGATTTAGATTGTCACAACACTTTACTTACTTTGTCCCCAAACAGATCGTGCCAATGGATTTACTTCAATACTACCAAATACCCAAAATTAGATTTCCGAATACCCAAAATTAATCTTATAGCCAAATACTCAAAAAGAAACAACTATATGACTTCATTCCATTTATTCATTCACACTTACTTTAATTTACATAAAATCCCAAATATTACTTTATCCAAGAACAATTATTTAGTCTTAAATTTCAAAAGCACAATATCCAATCACTTAACAAAATTACAAAATCGAACTTTAAATTATTCCAAATTAACAAATTTCCAAATAACAATGAAAACGCTTAGCTTGCCACTTTTTCACTAAACCCAATCAAAACACAAAAGAAAGCTTCCCAAAATCAATTCACACAAAAGCACAAACTCACAATCTCTTTCTCACCTGGAATCCTGGTCTGAAGCGATGCAAGGGAGCCCTATTCCTCCGGAATTCTCAACCAATTGCGACCTTCTTGTTTGGCAATCAACGTTCAACACTCACAAGGGCTTCGCCCAAGTTCAATCTTCTTTTGCTTTTTTACACGCTGAAGCTTAACGTTAATACTGGTCCTGTTTCACGCGACGAGGACTTAAACGCGACTTGCCCTTTTCTGCGCTGAGGGTGAACGCAACCAACTTTCAAATTTTCACGCGATTTTGAACAAATACTTTTCCCAAGTTACCCAAACAAAGAACTGCAGCACTACACTCAATGCCTTTTTCCCACTTCACACTCCCGGTTTCCTCTGCACACTACCGATGCCTTTGTCCTACTTCTCACTACCGGTTCCTTGGTCGTACTTCACACTACCGGTTCCTTGGTCCCACTTTACACTACCGATGCCTTTGTCGTACTACTGAACCAAAATTTCAATTTCTCGAAGTTGGCCCACAAAACTCTTCTGCCCATGCGCGACCTTTCCGCTACGTCATTTCTATTTCATTGGTTTCGTTAATTTATTCCGTCCGAATTTGGGCAGAGCGTCCTCATGACGTCATGATCACCTTGACAACACCAACTAGCATCTTACCCCAAAACTTCACGTCACGACAGATGTTCTCCTACCCCAACTTTCTACACCCACGCCTCTGGAGGCGAAAATCTTAACTTTGCCTTCCCTTCCACTTGCAACCTCAGACCAGCATTCTTCCTTTGATCTGAAAAATCAATAACTCGAAAACCAAAACTGATAAAAGTATATCGCTTTCAGAAATGAACTGGAGACCTGATTACCTTTCCAAAAATACCAAACAATACACAATCCGTAACTTTTCAAGGGATTTGGCAATGGTGGCTCATTAAGGCAGCACTAATTTTACAGTCTTTTAATTTCACAATAATCCGTTTAACATCTTCAAACATTAACAAACATCACAAACGGGACTTTACTTCACAGTGCAGCATGGAAATACATTTTTCGGCCCTTACTTTAGGAAAAAAGATTTTCTTTTAATCGGTCATCTATAATTACTTTAATTAATTTCGCTAGTTACTAATTATGAAAATGTAACTCATCTAATCTTACCAAACTGTTTCATAGGTCAGCAGACCTTAAAATAAAGCATCACTAATTACTAATTTTTTTGTTTTGAACCAAAAACGCATGTAGGCATATGTCACATTTTCCATGTCACACAAACAAATTACAAGACTGTCACACACAAGGGATTTACGAGAAATCTATAAACATCATCACAATTCACAATTCATACAATTCTACCATTCATTCAAGTATATAGCAGATACATAGCAATCTTTGCTCGCATACTTCGGCGTATTGCAGGAAAGCCGTGCAAAACGTTATTTTCTACTAATTTCAAAACATTCAATTTTAACTCAATTTAGGCTGTAACTACAAGTTCTAGAGCCCTATTCCTCGGTCCTTGAGACATATAATTTTACATAAGTCGGCAAAAATATTGTCATATTGTCATTTTTAACATAGAACTCTATATTCATGCTCAAAGGGGTGAACAAAGATTTCCAATTTAATCTTACTTTTACACAATAGAATCTTGCTGATATCTTCCATTTTATTTCGTATGGACCAAAATAATATCTCAATTTATTAATTTCCAAGACTAATGAGGGGGGGGGGGGTGCCTCCAATTTAATCAAGTCATCGAATAGTTGTATTTCCAACAAGGTTCAAATGCATCATGTTACTATAGGGGGGTTTACTAAGGGAATGCGAGACTTCTAAACACATGGCTCCGTGGCTGTTTCCAACAGCTCGGGAGTAATTTTCTTTAATTAAACCTACTTCTCGTGGAGTTAGTTCCACTGATTACATTCTTTAGCCAAGGGCCTTCAACTTTGGCACCTTCAATAATTTTTATTACGCATGTTTATATCAAAAATAAATTAATTCCAATACAAATTTTCACTACAACGAATTCGGCCTTTTTTGACTGACAGCTAGCCTGAGATTTTTATTGGCTGTTCCTTCTGCATCTTCCCCTCTGTGTAAATATGCTTGACAAGTGGCGCACTCTACTCATAACACGGTGGCAATTTTAGGAACCAAAATTCTTGTTCATTCTGTTTGTCCGCCATGTTTCTCTGACGTAGGCAAGAGGGGGAATCTCCGGCCAGATGGTAGGTTATTTTGAGCGAAAGAACCCCAATTCATTTATTTACTTGTTCAACGCACACACGACATTTTAGCTTTGTCGATTTCAACTACAACTTCACCATGAAATATGAAATTCGAAACAATAAATTACTACAAAATATTAAACCATGTATACAGACAAACATACAAACAAATCATAATTACCAGGCAACCTTTTTAATTTAGTCAATAAAACAACAAAACTTTTAAATTTTGGTCGTGGTGACTGCTGGGTGGCAGCACCACTTCTGTAAAATTCACTCAATTTCAACGAATTTTTGTAAGGGGGAAGTCAACTTTTTTAGATGCTTCTAAACTACGCTATGGTTTATACTCGTACTAGACATAATCAAGTTACTGTACTGTACTAATTAATAAATATCGAATAAACACAAGATAAATCAAACTTCTAAACTACAACTCGTCAAAACATTTCACTCAATTCCTACTTGCATTTTTCTCCTTTCTTAGTACGGCTGCGAAGTAGTCTGATGAATCTAATTCCTAATTTCGTACTTTTAATACTTAAATATTTCTTTAATTTAGTTTTCATGAATTTATAGCAACTCAAAGATTGCCAACTACGGATTTCTAATTCCGAATTTCCAATTACTGAGCACACTTCACATTGGACAGAGATAGCAAGAGAGAGAGGGGGGGTCTCTACAAATTCTAAGTACGGACTTTTTCTGATATAGGCTCTATGCAAATCTTCGTCATGTCCATTTCGGCAGGATTTCGCTCTATTATTTTTTATTACTTTTTTTTTTTTCCTTTTTTCTTCTGCCGTGCTCTATGGAAATAGTCAACAATGTACTCATATAAGCAAGCTTTTCATTACCACACTATTGCCTCATTATGCGTTACCGTTTCGTTACTTTAGCTTCGCCTTGGGCTTGCTTATTGAAGGAATACAAGCCATTGTCTGACCAAATGGACAGCTTCTGCACAATAGGATAACTTTGGTTCTTGCACTCACCTTTTATTGTTTTCCCTCTCCAAACATCCTTTAGACTACGCTCTCTCGTCCTCCAGTACATGTGCTCTACCAAAATTCATTATCATCGAACTATTTATTTCTTTTAAAGGGGGGATTCTACCAAAATGCTTTGCATTCGTTACTAAGTTTTCAAATCCACATACGTTTTCACAAGATTATTAGGCAATTTCATGTAGAAAATAACTCATCCTGAGTTCATGCTCTTTAGCACGCAACACAGGCAGCACTAATGCGATTCTACTAACTTTTACGGTTTCTACCAAACATACATGACACTAAAGAATACACAACATGAAATAAACACTTCAGAAGCTCTTTCTACCTTTCAAGCTTCAACACTTTATTCGGAATGCAACTTACTGTTTAGCTAAAATAAAGAAGGGGGTTCTCTAATTTATTTTCATAATAATTTCTGTTCCAAAGATTCAAATTTTTCCTTTTTGCAATTTCTTATTTAAATTTCTGTTCTAAATTTTCACAGTTAAGCTGTAACAGGGGAGGGGCAGTTTTCTTACCACTTTTGCTGTTTCTCTTTTTTTTTCTTTTTTTTTTTTCAAGAGACGTATCAATAACTTGCATTCACCTTTTTAAACACAATGAAATACATTTCAATAGAATAGCACTACAATACAATCTTCTTAGGCGTTCTTGCTGGGAAAGTTCAATATTTTTATCTATTGCAATTTTCCAATTTTGTCTTGCTGTCTTGATGTTATAGTTTTTATTTCTTTCTTCTCTCTCTTTTTTTTTTCAACTTGCAGATAGTCAAGAAAGGATTTTTAACTCTTTCTCAGTCCCTTCTTTCAGTGAGTACCAAAAGAGGTACCACACACATTGGAACTTTAGGGACACATCTGTGTCGTACATAAATCTTGCACACAAGCTTCAGAAACGCTGTTTTGCTGACATTTACACGTTTCCGGTCGACTTAGGATGCTGTTAGAACAACATCGAGGCACATTTTCAGTGGGTTTTTACGATTTTCTCTCTCTGTACCTTGTTTGCGTTGCGTGGCGAACAACTACGACTTCAGGAACTTCCCGCTGATTTTGGGTTTCCTTCTACATCCGTTAGCGCACACACATGGGTTGGGGTTGAAATCTATTTTGAATTTTGAGACACGAGTTTTCTCCTTCTTTGTATTTTTAATGGAACTGCTTTCACTCTGCCCAAGCCGAGGGAAATTCTCAAAATTAATATTTCAGGTATCTTCACCAATACCTTCTGATGACATACTATGCTCCTCAACAGTAGTTCCGATGACAACTCAATTTAACTCAATTTGGAACTTGATGGTGAAAACAAAATGTTGGGTAACATGGCAAAGTCAGTATTCTTTCCTATTTTATGCTTGCAGGCTAACTATTTATTCACTATTGAAGCAGAGTAGGGACAAATTTCAAGAAAGATAGTTTTTTCAAAGTTTATGAAATTTGCTGTTCACTGCACAGGGGTTTACTGAAGTTCTACTGGTAATTCAGGTATGTAATCAGAATGGTAGGGGGCCACTTCATTTGTATGGGAGTGGGCTTAGTCTTTATTGCAGCAGACACACCTTTCTATTTCTTCATAATAAACTAAATTTGTCTTCGCTAGGTTCTATTGTTATAGTTCTACAAGGAGGGTTCTATTTTGCTTTGTACATTTTCACAGTTCTTACTATCAGATGCAGGATTTGCTTCTACTTTGTATGTAGAAGGCTTAGTTCTCTTTATGGTAATCTAATGGTTATTGAAGGAGACAAGTTTTGTCATTGTCACTATTGATTTTGGCAAGAAGGACTGTGGGCCACAGTTGTTAATAGAGGTCTTAGTCTATTAATTCTTACTCACAGTTCAGAAGAAAAGAGGGGGAACTATTTTACTGGTTATACTGTTTATTTGGAAGCATCGTACTTGGAAGGATAGTTTCTTGCTCTGTTCAGTTACTAGGGACTTAGTTGTTAGGGCTTAGTTCGTAGGGGACTGGTAAAGAGAGAACACTGGCAAAGTCACTGCTCACTCAACTGCCGCCGTCCCATGTGCCTCCCCGTCCCCACTCCGCCCGTCCACCCCTCCGGGGGGGGGGATTTCCTCTGGGCATGGGTCACCTCAGCTTGAACCCATTAACTTGTGCAGTATGCAACAGACATTATAACTGGCCATACACTGGATCCAATGATAATGTCAGCAAAGTCATATTCTATGGTGAGACATAAAGAGGTAGAAGATGCACGGGGTTTACGCCAACCAAGCGTGAAAACTAACGAATTTTTAATGAGGTTTTGTAAATCTCTTTCTTGGTGCTCGTATGAAGGCCTCCTATACGAAAACTTTAGAGAGTTAATTGATTTTTTTGAAGTTTGATCAAGCTTCTAAAGCTAGCAAGCGAAGGTGTGCACCACATCAGTCCTTATCATCGATTCTCGCATTCTCCTATTTTATCTAGTCTGCGCATGCGCGGGCTTCGGCTTTCCACAAATAGTTTTTTTTTTTTTTACACGGAGAAACCGGATCCGAGGTGTCTTTTCAGAAACCAACATGGCTGCCATTCTCGATCCCATGAATCGACGCAACTCTGGAATAACAAACTTTTAGTGAATAATCATTACGAAACGTAAGCCGGACCGCTCCATACTTAAAAACTGTATTCGAGTGTATTAAGCTACCGAATTCCAATCGACAATATGATTGGAATTGAGCTACTTTTGTTTATTAAGATGCTGGGCGAGCGATCGCTGGCTCAAAATGGTCACGTAAAAGCACGCTTGTCTTGTTCTATGATCGACCGAGGAAAATTCGCCATTTAGGCCGCAGCCGATATAAGCTCCACCGGCCATATATCAAACGCCGTGCCTCGTCGCTGATTAGTTTTGTTTGCCTTTCAGCACACCATCGCAAATAATTCTGCCATTGTTTACGAAGTGTCGTTAGGGACCGGTCATTATTTATGGCCGGAGGTGGGCTAGAGAAAATGAAAATGTGACCACCAAATTTTCGATGACCCCCCCCCCCTTCGAGACCCTGAAATAAATATTACTCCCCCCCACTGGTGGTCCAAAATAATGTGACCCCACCCAAAAAAATGCTCTTTTCATATACCCATTAAGACTGACCGCAGATGATTCCTTTAACCAAGATTAGTGCTGCAGCCAAACTAAGTAAGTAGCTCTCCACACCGACAGACAGTTACCATTAGTTGTAAGGACCCTTGTCTCGTTTTTAATGAAAATACATGTTGGGTTAAAAATGTTCCCTAAAATGTTCCTTGCACCCATCTCTTGGCGAGATTCATAAACTAAGTATGATGAACACACAGTTTGCTGGTATGCCCACATCCGTAACATAATTAGCGCCTAAAAGACCGAAGAAGCCTAGAAACCAGGTTCCAAGGCTTTTCTGCAAAGTTTTTTGTTAAAACTAAACTTGCAGAAATGATATTAATATCTCCAAAACCTTGTAACACTCACATCATGGTGGGTTTGGGGGAGGGGGGGGGGATTTGCCCCCCAGAAGCTGAGGCGTTTTTAGAAAGTTTGACTGCTGAAAGTGCCAATTTTGAGGTCCAAACATGACTTTTTTTCCAGTTGGTCAGTGTGTTTTTGACCCCCCCCCCTTGACTGGACGAGAAACATGTATGACCTCCCCTTCAAGAGTGTCCTAAACTTCATGCCCCCCCTCAATTTCCTCCCCCCCCCCGGCAATAAATAATGACCTGTCCCTTAAAAATTTAAAATGGAAGTAATAACTGCCCAACAAAGACCATATTAGTTAGTTACGTTTGTTTTTAAGAACAATAAAAATTGCTAACATTGCGATCGGCAGTGATTACCATAATGGTGCTCGACGTCACATGTAGAACAGCGTTTTTTGTCGTTGTTGCACTGGTTTCTTTTTATGGCTGCTATAGTTTTTTGTTTTCTGTTTTTTTTTCCGTCCGCCAAGTAAAAATAGGATGCCGTTATTTAAACCCCCCCCCCCCCCCAAAAAAAAAAAAAAATATGGGGCGTAAATGAGTCTAAACGAATTACCCTTCTTCCCATTGCAACAAAATATCCTACAACCTTTTCTTTTTTGGGTGGAGGGGGATTCCCCCGGGTTCCCCACCACTGCAGTCCATTGTACAGTAGAGCCTTGGCGTGAGAATTTCCAACAATACGTGCTATATTACATACACCATACAAAATCAAGCTTCGTAGATCACAGATCTGTTCTTGTTTTTCAATGGAAAAGAGAACTTGGGTAAATGAACGTTGGATCAACAACTCAGGCAGAGAGTGATTATATTCTGCCCAATTTTGCTGTCGTCCGTAATCGTTTGTTTTCGTTCGCGTAGTTTTTTGTCGACGGTGTAGAGCAGTGACGCTTGCCGCCATATTAGCACCAGTATGGGTTTTGGAGGGCATAACTACAAGGTGCACTACATAAATATGGAAGGAAAAACAACGGAAGAGCGGATTTCTTAGGCTTAAAATAACGTTGTTTTCTCCAACATCAAAAATGGCGCGTTTTAGGTCTAAGAAATCACTCTTCATAGCATCGGCTTCAGTATGACGCCTTTCTGTTTCTCTCTGCAGTGCCCCTTGCAGCTAACCCATTAAGGCCTCCAGCCTTAATACTAAGTCGTGTCACTGCTCTATTCATTACGCGAGAGGTGCTGAACTCCGTGATGAGGAATGCAGCAACAGGCGACGTAGGAGGACGGGGAAGTGGCGACAGCTGTTGGACGGCCCCAGCACTAGCCTAACAAAGGGGCAAACGTGCTGACGAAGGACTTGGGACGACTTATAATTGCAGTCCAAATTTGGCATGTCTAGTACATGTTTAACGAACATCTTGAATGTGACATTTATTTGTGGTTAAGGAGACGTAAGCTGGACGTCTTGTGGATCTCCAGATCCCTGTACTGAAGGACTTTTTTTTTCGGTTTAATTGGACCCAGTTTGAATTTGCCGTTTTGTCGTTCTTGACAGCCAATGATCACGTGTGCTGTTAAGAGGAAACTGCTGTTATGATGAAACTTCATAAACGTTTTCTTCAAACAGCCTTATTTTTAAAAGTTTTCGTTAAAACTCAGTTAGCACCACTACTGAGTTTTTAAATTGTTTCATATTAACAATAAACCTGCTTTGTTTAATATTCTCGTATTTCAGCTTTCAAGAGATGGCGTTCTACGACATACCTGCCATGATTGATTTTATTTTAAACAAGACATCAAACGAAAAACTTCACTACATTGGGCATTCCATGGGAACGACAATACCATTTGTTATGTTATCAATTCGGCCGGAATACAACAAAAAAGTAAGAAAGTATTTTTTTTATTTTTTTTTTATTTAATTTATTTATAGATGATACGAAGTATCGGCGTAGTTGTTTGTACCAGCAACAACATTAATTGACATATGGATAATGACAACAAATATAAAAGTATAATACAAATACAAACAAAAATAAAGTAAGGAAAAAATAAAAGAACACTCTTCCTGACAAAACAATCAATCAAAATGTGTAGCCATGTGCTTAGTTGTTATATTGTTTATTTAGGAGGAAGGTTTTGACTTTAAATTTTAGTTGAATAAAGGATGTAATATTTCTGAAGTCTTTCGGAAGCTGATTTAAAATTAATGGAACATAATAACGCTGTAGATTTTGCCCATACTTATTTCTCCATAATGGAAGTTTTCTTTTAATGGAGGTATTCCGCAATTTACTGTTTATGATTTCATTTCTAGTAACCCTTTCGTGTTCATAATAATTTTTTATTATCACAGTATAGGGCTGTAACGATGTGATATCTAAAAGATTTAAATTTTGTTTAATATTTTTAATTTTCATTTTTTTTTTCATTTTATCTTGAAACAGTGTGCGAATTATTTTATTTTGAGCTTTCTGTAGCTTTTGGAGCATTTGCAGTGTTGTATATTTCAAATATCTTAAATTCGATTCAACTAAGGCAGTGGAGATCAATTTCTTATTTTGAAAACTTAGAATTTTTCGCAGGTAATATAATTTAGGCATTAATTGTCTTATTTTCTTAATTAACTCATTTATGTGGCCTTCGTGTTTCCAGTTTTTCTCGAGCCAAACCCCAGATATTTGGCCGAGTGTACTTTTTGAAGAGGTAGGCTAATTTTAAGTTCCTATCTTTTTGGTTGCAGACAGCAAAAAGTTCAAATTTTTGGTAATTTTCATTTTAGTTGTTGTA
>JAHWFP010006447.1:0-13805 GCA_023313725.1 Lithobius niger
GTCGAAATCGAAAAGTGACATCTGTCGGCATTAATTTCTGAGCGTTCCAGCAAAACAATGGCGATATCCGTGTCGTGTTTTGGTGATGCAGTAATTAAATTGTTATATCGAACGTAAGTAACGTATTCTTACCGCAATTCTGGTGTTTAGTTATTGTGTAAGTGATCCAAAAGTCAAACATGCATGTCAAAATGGATGTAATTGCCCGTTAAAACGGCTGTGTCTTTGGCCCCGGTTCCAGACTTGATCCAGGTTTGAAAGACTCTGGTCCCGGTGAATCAATTGAAAACTAGGCATTGATCTTGTTAAAGTGAACATAACCGGCCTAATCACACTATACATATCTTTATATAACCTAACCAAACCTCATCAACTCTAAACTACTCGAAATATACCTTAGAACTATCTTTTTGTGTTTGGTGGGAACCGTATTCACAGAGCTGCGGTCCCAGCAACATGTCCAAGATAGGCTTGAAACAGTTACGGACCAACCGGGACTAGAGCTACTGCGTATTAAAAATCCAACTGAGATCAGTTCTTCATATCGTCTAGTTCTGCTGCCAGAACGCAAGTTCCAACTACTAGAATCCCGGCAGTCCAAGCTGCTAGGGGCCCGGCTGTAATTCTTACTGGTAAGTCTTACCAAATTTTTAGTGCTGGGACTCTAGTATTTGGGACTTATGTCCCGGCACCAGGACTAAAGCATTTGAAGAACTGGTCCTGGCTGCCATTCTCATTAGTAGTCCTGGGTATTTTTTCCTGCTGGGGCTTTAGTATTTTGACTTGGGTTCCGGCACTAAGAGCAGAGGATTTATAACATGGATCCCGGTTCAACTTTACGGATTCGTGGTAATGGTTCTGACCAACGCCAACTGTTGCGAACTGTTGCGCCAACTGTTGGCAACGTTCTGACTTGCTCACGAATGGCTCACATGATCGTGGTCCCTCGCGTACGCACTACCTTGGTTCTGCGCGTCCAGACGTGTGCGTCCACCAGGACGTTACCCTCACTCCAGTGCTTTCATCAGAAACTTCCTGGATCCGATGACTATGTCAGCCCGCGCTCCATTCACATGAAAGGCGAATAGCTGCTCAGAAAGCTGCTTAGAAGCGTGTTGCAACTAAAAAATTTGAATCCAACGAGAGGCTTTATCCAATGCGCCCGATTTGCACTCTCGTACGTAGCTAAACCTGGCATTAAAACGTAAATACTGTCCTCCACAACAAAAGTTCTTTGTTTTGATGACAAAAAAAAGCAGCACTCACATCTGAAATATTGCGAATAAAAATAACTCCGGCTTTCGCCCTCCCGCATCAATTTTTTTAGTACAACTCCTGAGAACCAGTTAATCATCAACTTTTAGTGGCCTACGAGAAAAACGAGATGTGTCACAAAGTTCATTTCCGACTGATTATTCCGACCTTTCTCAACCCCTTCTCCTCCCCCTTGGACCCCCCCCCCTCACATTTTTAACCCTTATGTCACTAGGTTTTTGTAACTCGACTGACACACCTTTTTCTTCTATTCGGCCACTGAAATTTGATGATTAAATGGTTCTCAGGAGTTGTCATAAAAAAGTTGATGCGGGAGGGCGTGCGGCGGTGTTATTTTTATTCGCAAACAACCAAACACAGTAGTAAATAGCAAGAAAACTAAAAAAAATTAATCATCAAACTTGAGACAAAGGTGGAATCCAGTCGGAATTTATTGTCTTATAATCCCTTCCCCTCCCCCCTCCAGTATTTCGTCTTCGATATGCCCCTGGGTACCATCCAAAGATGTCAGATGCGGATTCAGGATTTTGTCAAGGAGTGAATCCTCAAAATCATTAAAATGAAAGTTTCTATGATTCACCAAAACTTTATTATTAAAATTTTTCGTCAGTTTTTTAAAACCTTACCCCAGCGCCCAGTCCACATTGGGGGTGGCGGGCAGGGTGAGCCAGGTCATGTACAGGCGTTAGTTTGTTTTGGGTAATGTTAGACTCTTTTTGAATAATAATTTTTGCAAAATCGAATAGGTATAATAGCTTCACCTTTCTGTAGATAAGGTCAGTACACAGTTTGTATCTGAACTGTTTTATTTGACTTAAAAGTTACCGTTTTCTTTAAAAAAAAAAAAGAAAAAGAGTTCTTCTGATCATTCCTCAATTCTTGTAAATTACAGTCCGACAGTAACCGGGCAGCGTTGCAGCGTGAATGGCCGAAACAATGGGGCAATAGTCGAGGTAACTGGAGCCATATCATTTTCAACATATCTGTTGATGTAAGTAAAAGTGTTGGAACAAAAGCTGTAATAGCTGTAGAGGGAGGGAAAGGCGTATGAATAATGAAATCGGGTTGAAACGAGATGAAAATGAGATAATCGGTTCAGTGGTGTAACTTCAGTGAGGCAGAGGAGGCAGCCGCCTCCGGGCCCACCGACTTTGGGGGCCCCACTCACTGGCCCCAATTTAAAATTTGTTAACCGCAGAATATTAGAAAGTAAGTTATTGCTATAGTTTCTTGAAAAAAAAAGTTATGTTTTGTGTTGTCAAAACTTAATTGTTTTATTTTTTTAAGGGAGGGAGGGGGGCTCCACTGGGATCTCGCCTTATGTGGGAAAAAAATGCAATTTTTTTATGAAGAACCTCCATTCTCGGCTTGTGTGGCAAAAAATGGACTTTTTATGAAGGGGATGGTGGCCTCCACTGAGCTCTTGCCTTGTTTTGCAAAACCATTTTTTTTATGAAGGGGAGGGGGGGGGGTCTGTTGGGCTCTTACCCCCTTGTATGACAAAACTGCTTTATTCTTTTAGTAAAAGGGGCCCCTCCACTGGGCTCTCACCTTGTGTGGCGATAATTGAATTTTTTGTGTGAAGCGGGAGAGAGGGGGCCTCCACTTCACTGCTGCCTCCGGGCCCCAATTTTGGAGTTACGCCTCTGAATCGGGTGAAGTTCGGCCGATGGAAAATATTCAAAACTAGCCGTTACGCCGGTCAGGTAGGAATCCATGCTTTTCACCCTCCCGCAAAAGGTTTATTGTCGGATTGTCGTAATGGAGCGTGAAAGCATGGATTCCTACCTGACCGGCGTATATAACGGCTGGATGCTAGAAATCATCTGAAATTCCAACATGGCGGAGGTTTTAGCTCTTTCGACTCGCAACGGAAGCATTCAATAATTCGAGTTCAGAAGCGACTAGGAAAATTTCGTCAGGAGGAATTCTTTATCTTATTGTCGCGGATTACAAGACTTAAAGCATTTACTCAAACGACGTCGGTTTCAGCTAATCCAGGTAGCGTTGTTACCACGGCAACGACGCCTTTGCCATCGTGACTAAATATGAGACGTTGCATAAATGCGCTTTAACCCACGAAGGCACACAGCAGCTTTGCGGTGGTGTGCTTGGTGTTTAGCGTTCTAAAGTGTGTGCAGCCTATTTTGAGTCTTGTAGGTATTTTATGATCGACTACGTCTTCCTGGAGGGAGATGCTTTAATCGGCGACCGCCGTTGTTTTTGTAACTATTTTGGATATCAACAAGGCACTCTGCTACCAAAAACATTCAATCGATTATTTGTGTTCATTGTGGGGCGAACTCAAGATAGGCTGCGGACACTATATAAGTAGATATTGCCAAGAATTTAATAAATTATAAATTCTTGATTTACCGACACCCAAGCACATTCGCAACGTACTGGCATCAAGATTTTGTTCGATGCTGATAGCTGATACCTTTGGCGCCGAATTGCTTTTAGAAAATTTGCTTTAAGTAAAATAAGTAGGAACAGAGCTGCCATTTGTGTTGATTTATGTTACTTTTTTACGTGACTCAGCAGTGCGCGTGCGATAAGAAAACATTATTGAAAGGAGGATCACGTGACAGCATGAACGCCAAAATGATGTCAGAAATTAGAAATGATGGTACGTCACGAAAGTAGAGGCAACATCTAAGCGTGCCAAACGGTAAATGTGAGCAGGATGCCCGAAAAAACACTTCCCAATATTCAGAAAATCGCCTAGACGTCGCACTTTAAAATAGATTTTGTAGCGGTAGGTAAATAAAGAAGACGGAGGGGGGGGGGTCTGAAATTTGTTTGAAGGTGATTTGAGAAGTGGGGTAGGGTCAGGAAAAAAACTGCGACAAAGGAAGTTGACAGCAAGTTATAGAATGCTAATGTAACAAATTTATTTAGCTCAGCACATCCCACAACGTCTTAAAGTAGACCGCCTAGTTACTTTCGTACACACATTTCATGAAAAGGAAAATGTTAATAGAATTTTTTTATTTTTTTGGAGGAGAGGGGCCAAAAAAATTCACTAACAACAAAAGGGTTGGGTCAAAAAAAATTTTCATATTAATGACGGTAATCCGCCAGCCAGTTTCTCTCTCCCGGCCCCCCTCCCCATTAATAAATAATGAACGGTCCCTAACTGCAGGGCAGTGGAAATAACGGTTTATTCACTGTGGAACTCGTAACTAGATCCAGTCGTTAAGCTAACTACAAGGTGCACTGGGTAATGGGCATACATGGAGGCAAAAACATCGGCGTAATTTGTCAACCCAATGCTGTGAGAACGGTTTTCTTAGGCCGTAAAATATGTGATTTAAAAAAAAAATTATTTGTTGTTAGCAGCTGCAATTTTAAGCAAGTGAATTATTTTCTTTTCCGTTTTAAAACCTTAATATATGTTTGACAAAAGAACGTTTTTTAGGCCTACGAAATCGCTTTCACAGAGTTGGCTTGGCTGAAGACGCCGTTTGTTTTTTGCCTCCGTGTGCGCCATGCAGTTACCTCAACGAACGGCTCCAGATGCTAGCTCCGTATCAAACATGGTTTTTGTAGAGTGTGCTTTCAGCAAGCCTAGTGACAGTTTTTGTAAGTTTTGATGACGTGGCTTGCCTGCTGTGCCGAAACAAGGGGCAAGCGTTTAGCATATTAGGAAATCATGGTTTAAGTGGCATTTAGTTGGGCGTACTATTTTTTGGATTTTTAGTTGCACACGGACATAATTTTAACACTAATGATTTTATTTATGCCCATAGATCAGCTCTCCCGTATATTCAACTGGCCAAGTCTTGAAGGGGAAAATGAGCTTTGTGACATTGTCTGGACATGGTGATGTAAGAATATTCACGTAGTTTGCTATCACAGTTTCATACACAGTGCGAACCACAGTGTGTCTAGAGCAGTGACATAACGCCATACATGACGAGGCCAACATGTGGAGCATGGCTAGTAAACTATCCGGACCGACCGACAACAATATGAAAGGGTACGCGGCCTATCTTGAGTTCGCCGTGGAACGAACACAGATAATGGATTGTACGTTTTTGGTAGCAGAGTGCCTTGTTGATATCCAAGATGTTACAAAAACAATGTCGGCCACCGACTAAAGTCCCCCCCTCCAGGAAGACGTAGCTGCTCATAAAATACTTGCAGGACTCAAGATGCGCCGTGCACACAATAGGGAGGGGGGGTACACAAAATGGCCTCTACGATTGGCCCATTTCATTTCTTTGAGGTCTGTTTAGGAATAGGCCAAGCAAATCGCATCGGTAAATTTTTGTACGGCGAAGTCCCGCCATCTACTGACAAGTAGAAAGAATTGACAAAATGCTTCGTAATTCACCAACTTGAACCCAGTAATCACCAGGAAAATATCTTACATATGTACAAATAAATAAATTTCCGTATAGCCTTTTTCCGGAAAGTTATTCAATTTCTTGATTGGACATAGCTCAGTAAATAGCGACATGTTCGTTTATCCGGAAAGGGTTTCAAGGAAGAGTGGCAACATTCTTTTGTCTGAATGAGTCGCTCTCGGTTGACCGAAATTGGCAACAAGACAAATCAATCGCATCAGCGGCCATATTGTTCAACACAGTCGCTTGTGGTATATTTCGTCCAAGATCCGGCAAGTACTGAGAGCCCTGTCTGGAGCTGGTCATTGAGCCAGCTGCGAGGGGCATGTGAGTAAAAAAGAATAGCGTTTTTAGTCAAGTCAGTGCTGTGAAAGCGGATGTCTTAGGCCTAAAAATTGTTGTTTTGTCTAATCCCTTACCCTGCGAAACAATATTAAGGTTGTAAATTGGAAAAGAAAAGATTCCACTTGCTGAAAATTGTAGCAGCTGCCGCCATCATCCCCAAAATTAAGCATTTTTAGGTCCAAGAAATCCGCTCGCACGGCATTGGCTTAACAAACTATGCTAATGTTTTTTACCTCCACGTGCACCTTGCAGCTAGCTCAACGACCGGGTCCGACTGCTAGCCTCGTAGCCGGTATGGTGTTTATTGTCACTGCTCCTATAGCTGCGAGATCTTTGCAAAAATTTTTTTTTGATTTTCAATAACAGATACTATCTCGATAAATCAAATTTACTAACCATTATAATTTTATTAATTAAAAAAAAAAACCATGGCTGAAGCCTACAAAACTGTAACAATAATGCAGTATGGCTGCTGAAGGCCTGTACGATTCAATCATAACGATCATGTAATTTCGGTTTTATTGTCATTAGTAATAGCAAGAATTTATAGGGTTTGGGAGGAGAATTTGTAACTCTAAAAAGTCTCCATTGAAACATGTTAGATTCGTCCCGCATTAGTTCAGTCCGAGTTTTCAGAGGGCGCCACGTGTTCTATCTGGTAATTTTTGCTCATTTTTCAGCCCAAATCTAAAGTAAACTAAATTACAACTAAGCTAGGCAAAATAATAATTAAATATAAGCTAGTTTCGTTTAGTTTAGTTTCATTTTAGGCTAAAAACTGACCAGAAATTCCCACATAGTTTAGTTTCATTTTAGGCTAAAAACTGACCAGAAATTCCCACATAAAACATGTGGTGCCCTCTATAAACTAAGATTGAACTAATGTGAATGTATCTAAGACGTTTCAGCATGCGTCATAGTAACAAATTATCCTCCCCCAATCCTATAAACTCTTGGTAATAGTAATAGAAGTTGTCGGCCAGTAAGCTTAGAGCTTTTTTTTGAAAGTCCAAGCGGCAAACGTTGCGTTGGAGTCAGTGGCGTAACAAAGTGTCTCTGGGCCCATAGGCAACATTTTTGGTCGGGCCCTCCCCAATTTATTGCCCCCCCCCAAAAAAAACCTTCTTGGCCCAAATTATACACATACTGTAGATTGTTTGATTCACGTTGCTCGAACAACCAACAACTTTTCAGTCCAAAAAAATGACTTCGTAATGCAAACAGACAATAGTGTTTGAAAAAATGTATGAAAAAACATGTCTGTGTGGCATTTTTTAGCCTACTTAACTGTCGAATTATTGGAAGCTTTGCTTTGTAGCTACATTATTACACTTGTTAAATGGGAACTTGGATATGCTTATAACATATTGTACTTCGAACATGAAATTCGCATACCGTAGTTCGTTCACTACTTGAGGCTCTTACGGCGATACTTTCGGCAAGTTTTTTTCATGCAACGATCTCAATGATGTTGTCCATGTCCATATTTCGGCGCCTGGTGGGCCCCCAAGTTGCAGGGGCCCGTAAGCAATGCTTACCTAGCCTACCTATACGTTACGCCACTGGTTGGAGTGTGATGATAGCGTAGTTCCTCTCCAATGACCAGCCCCTAATTGTTTCATTAATATGCATTAATACTAACACTAGTTTGAGTTCAGTTTCAGAATTATTAAATCTCAATTTTTCAACAATTGCAGCCAATACAAGACACGATGGGTCGAGATCAGCTCTCTGCCCGGCAGTCTGTGGCCTTGCTGGAGCACAGTTTGTTGGGAGTGGTGTGCAAGAAGAGCGGAATGCGTGGACCAACATGCCGCCGATGCAAACTCTCGCATTCGCTTTACGAATTTCTGGAGGGCAACGGGAATATTGCAATCATCTTGAACATCCAGGCAGAGGCAGCTCACATCCACTCAACGGTGACAAACTTACTACATAAACATGTTTTGACAAACTTTGGATGAACATTGGCTACAATGATCAGTGCTTGAATGTGAGGTTGGATGACTCTGATATGCACCATCAGGTCATCCAGATACTAACCTATTAGCATGCTAGCAAAGCATGTAACTTAGGAATTAGCAAAGAACGACAAATCAGTACCATCGTTGTGAGGGTGCACACCCCAACTTAGCACCCTCCACCCTAACATCCTCGCTGCGTCTGCTGTGGTGTGCCGCTCTTTGACAAGAGACTTGCCAGACAGCATGGCATTCACACGAATTGCAATTACTGCCCTAACCCTGGAAGGAAAAGCATTTTGTTTTCCTGAGATTTTTATTCCGGGCATTTATTTTCCAGAGGATTTTTTTCTGTGGGAAGTTTCCCCTGAAACTATTTTTCAGGGATTTTTTTTAACAGAGGTATTTTTCCAGTGATTTTTTTCTGGCCACCCCCTCCTCGTGGAGCCATGGTACAAACTTCCCTGCATGATCCAGTGTGATGCCAGGCTGTTGTTACTTCTAACTCTGACTAAATGCAAATTCTGTGATTGTGCTCAGGTCCATTTCTATGTTTTGAGCTGCAGTGGTTCTCTACAACTAGTCAGGTCATAAAGCTATTCTAGGACATTAAGTTCAGAATTTAGTGTCGTGCTGGACTTGAAATTATATACCATGGCCATCCATCCTCACATGTTCAAGTACTCCCTGACCACAGTAACAGTGTACATGTCTACCACCCAGATTTTATTAATTGTAGCAACGTACTAGCCTTGGATAGGAACATGTGAAAATTAATCGTTGGGGCTTATAGTATAATATAGAAGTTGATGAATTTCAGATTCAAAGTGCACTCTTTGCTCAAAGGATCAGCGGTTGGATCATGAAGCCGCAACCAGTAATGCAAGTGGACCCTGCTGTACGTATGTTGAAATCTGGCTGTTTTTTTGCAAGCTGTGTTTATAAGTAATAAGGCTGTGCCGTCAGCTTTTTTCCATCCGAGCCGATCCCGAGTTGAATCCTGATCCCAATTACCGATAACAAGTCCTGGTAACTGATCTCACATCCCAATCAACCGAAAACTGTAATACTGAAGTATGTCTTTATGAGAAAATTGCTTTTGAAATCATTGCATTAATAAAGCATGGGCCTAAATGCACATAATTATTTATAAAATATTGGTTTAAAATAATATTGCATATGCTAAAATCATTTTAAAACACAAAACCCCGTAAAATTTAGCATTTTGCCTTGTAACTTCTAAACAGTGAGAAACAGCTGCTTGGGGTTTGGACCATAGGAATCTAGCGAAAAAACCTTCAAAATGGTGTATTCAAACTTCAAATTCGGTCAACGAGAAGTGAACATTTTCAATTTGGTTTATTACTGATGTATCTGGGTTTTATCTGCCATTCCGCTTTCTACTGATACTGCAAATACTGGTAAAGATTGGGATCAGTAATCGGGATCGTCCCAGTCTTAATAACTGACAGCCGGTATCCAGGGCCCAATCGAAAATACTGTGTGACCCGACAAAGGGCATGGTATGCATTCTACGTAAACTCATTATTGAGTTGCCTGGGTGAAGACCTTGGTTCTGTTTAAATCTAATGCCCTACGTGACAACCACGTTAGGACATTGCAGCAAGGGCGGATTCAAGGGAGGGGCCGAGGGGGCTGCGGCTCCCTCCAAGACAGATAAACTAGGAAAAATTGCCGAAATTGTTGCAAAAAAAGCACTTCAATACCGGGAAAATGCATGAAAACGTAGAAAAATCTCCCTGCAGCCCCCTCCAAGACTTCGTTGTGGATCCGCCCTTGCATTGGAGTCCCTCGTCATAAAAAGGTTCCAGATGAACGCTGTTCCTCTCACGAACCTAGCATTCCCCAGCTACGCCAACATCAACCTGCTGCTCAGGTCTGAACTTGGAGCTGCCCTCAACAGAGAGTGGGCAGTCCAGATCAACGGCCAGATCAGTCGTCCCACTGACTTGCTCAAGCACGAGAGTTCAAATTTGAATTTTTTTCATAGTTTTTGGTGCAAATTCTAGGGAAGGCGATAACAGTTCTCCGAAAAGTTAATTGTTGAACTGTGTTTGTTCTTCGTTGATGGTATTGTGTTGTCGTTTTGGAGATGTCCTGGGCCCTACTAAGATGTGAATGAAATTTCTTAAAATAACTGAAAAATAAGTAAATTTGCTTTTGGCTTCATTGTAAAGACTGCTAGAGTAAATCACCAGTCAATAATAATTTGATATCAGTACAGGATTACAATATTGTCTTCTTTCCTTTCGTAAAGGTGATGATTAAGAAACTTCAACATGATGTTCACTGCTTGCAAAAAGAGCTGACAAGGACAGACCTGGCTGTAAGTAGTGGACCAAAACTATCATGTAAAATTTACCAACTATAAACAAAATAAGTTTAAAATGTCCCTCTTTATGTAGTGCAATCGTAAGCCAGCCACATTCAAGCTAATGTCTGAAGTTGAATTAAAACGACTCTACATAGAAATCCACGATTATCTCGACAACAAGCGTCAGATGATTAACGTAAGTATAAAGGTTTCCATGCATGATATATTGTTTCCTCCAATTAGCCCCTCCTCTTGTGCCCGAATCATCTCAATGGATATTCCAAAAATAAACTAAGTTTACTGTAAATAATGTATGAAACGCCCAGGCAAAGCTAACGTCGCCCCCCCCCCCCCAAAAAAAGGGGTTAAAGTCAAAATTGAGAAATAGTGGAGTTGACACCCCTCCCTTTAATCATCGGTTTTTTCTGCTACAAAATTGACTAAGGTCGATAAAAATAAATACCTTGGTTCTCATAAGTACGTAAACCAAAAGTTGTTATGGGCGGGATGCATTTTATTTTTATTTTTTTAAAGTGTCACTATCACTTATTGAAAAGCGAACAAAAATACTATGGTGCTGTCTAGTGGCATTGGTATTGTTAATCTTTACACCTTGCTCCCAGGTGCACGAGGACATGCCAAATTTTCACTCAATAATTAAGGAGGTTGTGGCTTCTTTGTTTCGTTAAAAGAAATGCCGTTGTGCATTCCTTCACTTTGTGTAAGCAAGTACTAGATAACGCTAGATGTTGCCAGTTACTGAAGACTTTCAATTGTTGATAGTGCCACTTTAATTCTCTCAAAGTCTGATGCTGTGCGGCAAGCTATTTTTTTATGGGGTGAACAATTTCTTTTGGTTGGAGCTTCCTTAAAAATGCGATAAAATAAATGTGAAAAATGCATATTTTCAAACCTGGATTTTGCAGGCATGAAACATGACGTTTAAAACATGAAACATGTAAAAAATTAAACATGACCGAATTTCCAAGGTTTTCATGTGTGAACTGTGGATCTAACATCAAACCAAATAGTTAAAAATAAATAAATAATGATACTAAAAAAAAATAAAAGAATCAATCACAAAATTAGTTAATTATGTATGTTTGTGTTTATTAAACTGCAAGATATATTGCTTTCATTGTGTTGTTAAGAGTCAGTTAAACAAGCTTATAATAATGTGCAATAGAAACGAAGATTGCTAACACTTGGAGTTCGCACCTCTAGCAACGTTAGATACAGATGGTGTGCTTGCTGGGCATTCTTTACCTGAGCTTTTTGTTTGTCTACAACCAGCGTGGTGCTGGACAACAGGTCGTTGTTAGCTACAGATCGGCACATTTAATGTCCAAAGTCAAGTAATAAAAAAAGGGAACTTTATGAGATTTGATACACAGAATTTTTTTTATTTTTTATTTATTTATTTAACAATAAAAAGCGTGACGCGACCTGTAATATTATTAACACGGGCACTTAAGAGAAACAATGTTATTTTTTTGCGGCCTAAACGATTTTAGGGAAAATGAATGCCCGCACTGCTTGCTATGTTTACTGGTCACTTCACCCTCTTAGGCATTACAGTGGACTCTTTCTCTCTCCCCTCCCCCTCCCCTCTTCTTCACAGCAATTAAAATGATGTAGAAAGATGACCTTTCCGATAGCTTTAAAAAAGTTTTAATTGCTGAATTTTCTGCGATATTTGTCCGGAAATAAGATTCAAAAATGGGTTATGCTTTATGTAATGCCCGCCTCCGATTTTGCCAAACGAACGGCTTAAGCCCATGGACATTTAATAAAAACCACCAGTTTAGCATCACCACATCGTGTAATCGTACCCAACTAAATACCGACAACCAGTGCTCATTACTGCTCGAAAATTAGAATTAGTGCTTTTTCAATAAAAGAATTTAAAATGCTTAGGTGGCGGTGCCAAAGTGATGCTGAAGCACCGTCCGCTATGACTGGCTCAAAAAAATATCTCATTTTTTAGTGCTTAGTTAGTTCTCGTTAGTGCTCGAAAATTAGAATTAGTACTATACAAGTCCGTAAATTATCAATCTTTTGATGGTTTGGTCCACCCGCACGGGACGGCTCGCACTGGACGGCTCCAAACATGTCTCATTTTTAGTGCTTGAAAATTAGAATTAGTGCTCTTTCAATAAAAATACTTATAACACTTTGAAGGTGGCGGTGCCAAAATAATTTGAAAGTGTTTTAATTCTTTTAGTGAAACAACAGTAATTCTAATTTTTGAACACTAACGAGCAGTAATCGAGCACTAAATTGTTGATATTTAGTTGGGTACGATTACATGATGTGGTGGTGCTAAATTGATGTAGCTCATCTAATACACGATTTACGGCATTTGCTTGTATTCGGTAACATATTGGAGATTTCAGCAGTTACACGTTTGTAAACATGGCTGAGTTTGGTTATAATTTCAGGTGGAGACACCACAGCAAACCCAAGCAGCATTTAACATCTTTCGAAACTTTAGTAGGTACGTAATTATTGTTTCATGCACGGTTGTGATATTGCGCTAACATATTGTCCAACTAAATTGTGGAAGTTATATACAATTAATATGACAGCCCATGATAATTTGTGCTTTACCATGGGTTAGAGATTTGATAACCTCACACTTTTTATTACGTCACACTAACATATCGTCTAACTAAACTGTGGCAGTTATGCACGCTTAATATGACAACCCATGATAACCCGTCCTTTTACCAAGGGTTAATATTGATAACCTCACTCTTTTTGTGATGGCACACTGACGTATTGTCTAACTAAACTGGTTGTTGTATACAATTAATATGACAACCAATTATAATCTGTGCGTTTACCATGGGTTAAAATATGATTAATATGACAACCCGTCATAATCCGTGATTTACCAAGGGTTAAAATTGATAACTTTCACTCTTTTTGTGACGGCACAATAACATATTGTGGTAATAGATACACAGGTAACAGATACACAATTAATATGACAACAGACCAACGTTAATCTGTGCTTTTACTATGGATTATAACCTCACACTATTTGTGACATCGCACTAACACATCGTCTAAGTAAATTGTGGCAGTAAATTCGATTAATATGACAAACCGATGATAACCTGTGCTTTTACATTGGATTAAAATTGATAACCTCTGACTTTTTGTGTCGTCACACTAACACATCATCTAACTAAATTGTGGCAGTTATATATAATTAGTATGACAACCCATGATAATCCGTGCTATTGCCATGGGTTAAAAATTGATAAGCTCACACCTTTTATGTGACATCACACTAACACATCGTCTAACTAAATTGTGGCAGGTATATACGATTAATATGACAACCCATGATAATCCGTGCTTTTACCATGGGATTAAAATTGATAACCTCACATTTTTTGTGATGTCAAACTACACGTCGTCTAACTAAATTGTGGCAGGTATATACGATTAATATGACAACCCATGATAATCCGTGTTTTATCATGGGATTAAAATTGATAACCTCAGACTTTTTGTGATGTCAAACTA
>JAHWFP010006450.1:675-10960 GCA_023313725.1 Lithobius niger
CCCCCCCCCCCCCCCCCCCCCCCCCCCCCCCCCCCCCCCTCTAAATGGCTAACAAAATAGTGTTAGGTAATTTGTGAACGCTCCCTTAGCTTCATATAACAATGAAAAGTTAGCCCATATCACGGATTTTTTTCGCCCGAATAGTTCGTTGAGAGGGTTACGTAAAGTCTGATTACAAACTGCAGTTAGATGCTAAACATGTTGTTTGATGTTTTTAGCGCGATCTGGCTGTTGTTGCCTACTTAGTGTTTCGTCACTTACTCCATACAATAACGCAAAATACGATGCATTATACGGTCGTTCTAGCAGAAAATCCACGTGGTGATTGCAGTAAGGCAGTCTGAATTTTGAGTTGAACAAGTGTAGCTCAGTTGCTCCGAAGTTGCAGCCGCACATTGACATAAACTACACGCTTATCCACTCAAGCGCAAGGGAGTCCTTCATAAACCAAGCAAGATTGGTTGCTAGTAGGTACATCATTCAAATTTAGAGCCTATTTGCGTCCAGCATTATGAAGGTAAATCTCCTTTTGGTATTGCGGGCAATGAAGTATTGTCTGTAAAGCATAGTTCACCCGTAAAGTTTAACAACTTAACTTTAAAAGGCGCTTTTCTGCTTACCAGAAAGAATGTTTATTTGCTTGTGCAAACGTGTGGCAGTAAACAGTCCATAACTGTCGAGGGTTTTAGGACAAATGGGGCCAAGAAACATGAATATTTATTAATGACGCCATTCACACGTTTTCAAAAGGGCAACGAGAGTGCTGGAGAGATCGTAGAAAATGCCGGGCTTATTTTAACTTCCCAATTTTTTTTTAAAACTTTGCAATTCCGTTTAGGTGATAGAGTCATGAATCTATGAAGACCAAGCAGCGGAAACTATATCAGGGGTACCGTGCTACAAATTTTGTTGGGGGTGGGATTTACCATGCTGGCTAGAGAGGATTCGCACCACTGAGTTTGGCAAAGGACTTGGTAAAATGAAGCATTACTATATAGCAACAGAATTTAATCTGCAAAAATTAATAAATTGAAAACAAAATTACCACATGAATCACAAAAACGGTGATTTTACGTACTTTTCTGTTAGATTACCTGTCGAAAAAAATTAAACATGCTATTGGATTGCAGCAAGCAACTCTTTAATAAGGCAGTGGCACAACGTTGTATTATTGGATATAACTCTATGCTGGAGCCAGTAACTGGGATAGCTGCAAGGGTCACTGGAGGGAGAAAAGATGGGCGTCTTAGTGAAAACAATGCTGTTAAGAGTGGATTTCTTAGGCATATAATGCGCGATTTTTGTCGATTTGTTGGCAGTTCCTGACATTTTTAAGCAAGTGGAATCTTTATTTTCCAATTACAACCTAGTATCATAAGGGATTGGAGAAAACAACATTTTTTTAAAGCACTGCCTTGACGAGAAGTGCCATTGGTTAACCCTCCATTTTAATCTAGTGCCCCTTGCAGTTATCTCTCTTGTAGCCAATATGACGTCACATGACGCTGCTCTATAGCAAGTGAATGGTTCAGGCCCGTCCAATGGAAAATCCAACTGATCAAAAATATCACACGACCCTAGAGCTAGAAAACTGTACGGGAATAATTATTTCTATCTTACTTGACTTTTCTCGACATAATGGGAGTGTTTTTTTTTTCCGACCTGATAACCAGTAGTAACATGAAGTAATACCAAATGGGCTCGACAATAGTCATAAATAAATACAGTTGCAAACCTATTTCCGTTGCCTTTAGGACTTAAATGTCAGACTACCTTAGCGGGAATTGAACGTTCGATCTTTTAAGTCCAAAGCTCAGCATTAAAGGTCGATGGTTCCCTTCATTGCTCTGGCAGTCTGCCATTTAAGTCCAGAAGGCCAATGAACTAGGTTCACATCTGTAATTATTTGTGGTTTAAACTCGATTAATTTATTGCACTAACTAGTAACCCACCTAAGGGTTGCATGTGCTTGGTGATGATGCGTCCCGTTATCGTCCGTATTCCCGTTGCTGCTCTTTACCCAGACTCCAGAAGCTGCCGATCACGAGCTATTTCTCAGGTGGCTTTGAGATTTGAATGCAATGGTCATAATCACAGAAAATAGTTGGAGCTACACGTTGTGATTGTGAACGTTGCTGTTGTTTCTGCGAGATGATGATTTGCGGTATTAATACGTAACAGTTATACCACCCGGGGCGAACTGTATGGGATTTATCACCCGATGGGGAATATCCCTTACATGACCAGTCCCCGAGAACTACGTCAAGATGACGACGGCCGAGACCCCGTCGAGACCTAGTTAGAAAGGACTGGCCATGTAAGGGATATCGCACATCGGGTGCTAAATCCGATACATTTCGCCCCGGGTGGTATAACTGATTTATCTCACGGTCCCTAACTATCGAAATGAACAACAAAATTGCTGGGGTAAAATGGAAAGTTTGCCTTCACAGTGTGTTGTTTATGCAAACTTTCTGCCGTAACGTTTGCATAATTTTTTTATTGATGCAGTCAGGTTTTCGGCTGATACCATTTGAGCGGGGGGTTGTTTGAATGTTGAAGGTGGAATTGCTTCTTTTTTTTTTAAATAAAGGTGTAGGAAAACCACTTTTTTTAGTCTTCTGTACAGCCGTACCGGCTGAGAAGACTATTGCAACGACTTTGTCCGTCCGTCCGTCGCTTTTTTCAACTTCGCATCGGTACCAGATAGAGACGACGACTGTTTACAACGTTAGATTCAGTGTCAAAAGTTCGTTAAATAACATGGCAAATTAAAATATCGTTACCTCCTTATAGCTAATAGACTTCTTCGACGTAACTAAATTAAATAATAACATTTCATCGTCGAATTGAAATCCTAAGGATTTGTGTTAACGCAGCCGTAAAAACAAAAACATTTTAGCTTCGTTTAAAAGAGTCTTGTCGCATTGTTGCATGAATGAATAAGCTTACGGTCGAACCAAATTTTCCATTAGGCCTATCTGCTAGTTACGAAAGTAAAACTGCCGTTAAAAAAAATTAGGCCTAAAAAATTAGGTGTAAAATCACGTTACCATGGCAACGTCAAGTTGCTACTAGTCGCTGCTGGCTTTCTCAACAGCGTTTCTCCTGTCCCTTCCCTACTACCACTGATCTATATAGGCTGTGTTGCGCATTACGTTGTAACACTGTAACTGTGTGCCCGGAGGCATACCGTGTTGCAAAAATTAATAGGCTTACTGTATACAATTCAAATCTCCGTTAGATTCTACTTACGAAATTAAAGTTGTAAATTAGCCCTAATCGCTGACAATTACGCCTATAATGTAAAATAAGCTTAAAAGCTAACACATTTTTAACGGGCAGTTCTGATGATTACTGCTTTTAGATTATATAATAGATATAGCTGTTGCAATGCGTGGTAGAGAAGTGTACCTCACTATTGGTAGTAGCAAAACTGTACAGAAGACCGGATGCGACTAGGTAGTCGCTGTAGCCGCTTGTTTTAATTCAATGGACTGATGTCTATGTATCGTGTTGTACATCACGGAAACTTCATCATGTAAAAATTACGTCGTTCACTTTACAGTCACGTCATGTGACATCACCCTACTTTCCACATCCATATCACCGCACTTTACTGTAACGATGTGACCCACAACACACACTTCAGTGTGCCGATATGAATATCACGCACTGTAAAGTGTGGTGAAATGGGATATATCGTTGATCTTTTTTAGCATTGTGGAAGTTAGGGACCGTGCGATAACCATTATACAATACACAAAGCTGTCTTTATTTACTACAGCACGACCCGTGCCTGCTGCAGTAAAAGACATGATTTACCAGGATATCGAATGAAGTGACGTATAGCTACAGAAGCGGAGGGAAGGGGGGTATGAAAAACGGCCTAAAAGTATGTAAAGGGGAAGCAGAGTCAATGGGACACGTGACTTGAATAAATCTGTAGTCATTTTCCAAAAATGTATCATGAGCTGATGTCAGCTTTAGTTTCTTGCGTGCCTGGGGAAGAAAGAGAGGTAGGCGCTGTCTATGGCCCAATATTTCCTATTCTGTCAGACTGAGTGTCGTCTTTCCTTTATCATTTCCATATTCATCCATTGGACGAGAGAAAAGGTGACAGGGTCACAACTATAACTCGCCCCTCGTTTCCATACAACCTGACACCTCAACACATACCTGAATCAGAGATGAGTTCTAAAAGTTCGGGGAACTTAGAAAGGAACGGCTCTTTTTTCTTTCAAAGATGCGAACGGTCATTCTTTGTTTTAGATCTCCGAGTGGTTATTGTTAAAAAGCTCGATTCCTCAAAAGTCGACTTTGTCGTAAACTTGAGCTGAAAGCTGAACAGTATCGGCAAAAACATAAAAAAGCCTTCTGTAAATATTTATATGTTCTACATAGTGCCAATCCTTCTTTGTTTTTGGTCGCTTTCTCTCCTCTCACAGGGAAATCGAACATCGTCAAAGTTTTATGGGCGTGTTAAGTTTTTTTTTTTAACATACCGTCTGCTAAGAAAAACATAGTGTTTCCCTCAAGAAGACATTAAAATGGGTTAGTTTTGAGTTTAAAGATGCATAATGGCATAACGTATTCTTTTCATGTACGCGAATGCTTAAAATAAACATGGCGCTAATTTAAAACGAAAACAAACATCTATGAATTGATGAACTGCGTATATTAAAAATTAAACTCGGTGCTGAATCAGTTTAGTTTTTTTTTTATCTTTGTTTATCATTTGGTATTACATTTTGCCGTAGTTCACTGTCAGAAAATCCTACCACGTACCTATAAATGTGGTTGTAATTTAGATTTGTCTTCCGCCGCTTGTCACAAGGTCGTCTGAGAAAGAAGCTGCGGATTCAGTTTTTTGGCTTCAGATGAGGTGATTTAACAGGGCTAAAATCTTATTTTTTATCAAAGTCACATGTACGGTTAACGCTCGCTAAAAACCCTTTGACCCTTTTAGCCATGTTATTACGAGACATGAACTCCAAGCACGCTCAGCAACTGACATGGAGCCGGGAGGCAACACAAGCAATTTCTCCCTCAGAAGACCTTGGCTTAGGGAACAAAACTTCTTCAAGCTCTTTTAAACGCCAATGCTTGCGAACTGAAACGTGCTTGGCCTAACGGCACCCCACGTAACATTTTTGACGCATATTTATTAAGTGAAAGCTTACACAGCGTAATTTTTAACGTACACGTGTTCAAAAATTAATTTGTAGGCTGTTTGGGTATAATTAATAGTTAATAATTTCTGCCCTCCCGACGAGCAGAAGCCAACAGGTACATGTAACTATAGAAACCTCTATTTAATTTATCGGGAGCAGCAACTTGTTGCTCTATATAATTTTCCCATTACGGAATGGTGGGAAAATATTTTATAAAAATATTTGCCTGTCAACAGAACCTGACTTGTTAGGCATGTGACGTCATGAACAATGTCGCAGAACTCTGAAGTATCAGCTTGTAGAGCAGCGTCATGTGACGTCATATTGGCTATAAGAGAGATAGCTGCAAGGGGCACTAGATTAAAATGGAGGGTTAAACAACGGCACTTATAGTCAAGGCACTGCTTTGACAGAGGATTTCATAGGCTTAAAACAACGTTGTTTTCTCCAATTCCTCATGCTGCTAGGTTGTAATTGGAAAGTAAAGATTCCACTTGCTTAAAAATATCAGCAACTGCCAACAAATCGACAAAAATCGCGCATTATAGGCCTAAGAAATCCACTCTTAACACTATTGTCTTCAGTAAGACGCCCTTCTTTTCCCCCTCTAGTGACCCTTGCAGGTACTGGCTCCAGCATAGTTATATACAATAATACAACGTTGTGTCACTGCCCTGTTGCTGCTTTCAGACGTCAATCCTAACAAGTCAGGTTCTGTTGACAGACAAATTAAAAATATTTTCCCACCTCTCCGTAATGGGAAAATTATAAAGAGTTCCCGATAAATTAAACAGTGTTTCTTGTCTGTTGACAGGCAAATTCTTAAAAATATATTTGTTTTGTTTTGGAGTGCAGTCACGCTTGACTACCCAATACGTTTTATATGTTTATCCAGCACCCACCCCAATGATCCCAAGGATCCTCGCGACACCCAAGAATCCTCGTACACTGTCCTACATAATGTAGTGGCATATACCGCACTTGATGCTGTATACGACGTATCTAGGGTTTAGGGTTAAATCCGCTAAGGTCAAATAGTTAGGTACAATTAGCACCGGAATTGCCAGATGAAACCTCGGTGCACTTGGAATTACCAATATTTCGCCTGTGGTGCAGTGGGGGGCACGGTAGTGGCGGTTGGCTCTCGCCATGGTGATGGTCGGTCTCGATGCCATCCTGTATGATGTTGTAGCTGGCCAGAATTTGCTGAACAGTTTGAAAAATCGGAGGAGATAAGGTAAACAAGTTCAAGACTCGGGAGAGGGGAGTGGAAGAGAGGGTTACCACGGTTTGATGGGAGCATTTAGTTTTCCAACCAACGAAGCTGTAGATCAATAATTTTCTGGACTAATGGAACGTGCTATCCGTTGATGGCGTATTTGCGCATTCTGCCAATTTCAACTTGGCGATCTTCAACCTTGGTAAAAAGGTGGATCTACCTTTTAATCTACCTCCAGAGGTTACCCCTCAGAACACTTTGAGGCTGGGCAAAGTGGTAAGTGATGTCTGAAAAGCCCTTTTTTGTGGGTTTGGCACAGTGTGTCGAAAAATAGTTCGCAGCAACTGATCGCGGTGTGTCCTGATGTCCAGAAATGGAAGTGAGCCATTCATGTTTTTCTGTTCTACGGTGAAGTGTAAAGAAGGGTGAACTCTATTTAGATCATCTAACATGCAAATACCATGGATATCGCCGGTGCGCTTCAGCCAAGCGAAAATGTCATCAACGTTACGGGTCCAGAAGTTATTGTGTGGAATGTGAGATCGTTTAATAATCGTACCAACAGAATCAAGTACCACGTTACACAACGACGTACAGATTCATGGACCAGCCGGTATTCATTGTGTCTGGGTATAAAATTCACCATCATGTTAAAAATGAGTGTCGAAAACAGTTTGTACGATGGTAACCACTTCTTCTTTAATACTGTCAAGGCCTTCAGAAAGACAATGCAAAATGGGGCCCCTATCGATTGAAGGATACAGAACATTAACATGATAGGACACAAAGACTCCCCTACCTCTTTGCAACTCTGATCCTGAACGGATTCAATCTGCAATTTGAGATAGCATGCGTTTTTAACCGTGGTCATCACCCATATTCTTGAGAACTCATTCAATTGCAGTTTATTGAATGTTCAGCGACAGTAATGAGGTTAATTGGAAGCCCTTCTTTGTGAATTTTACAAGTGGAATACACGATGGGGTGTCGCAGGAATTTAACGGTGAATGAGTTTTTCTGTGCTTGATTATTGGCTTTTTTTGTGCAGCAACGAAATGAGGCTCGTGTGGATGCCAGGTTGATAATGTTCAACCGATGAAGAAGCTAGTTTCTGGGACTGAGTCTTATCGTAGAGGAGATCAAGAACTTTGTTATCGTATTCGGAAGACTCGAGAACTATAGTGGCATTGCCCTTGTCCACTTTGCGGATAGCCATTCGAGGATTAGACAACAATCCAGATTAAGACTAAAGATGACTGTTTAGAACATCATAATGTTGTTTTGTAGCATTGTATTGACGGAAATTGGGCCATCAGGCTCCCCTAGTTTTGATCTTGTCGAAGATGTCGTGCCTGACCTCTTCCACCTGTGATAGCAAACGAATCGGTAAAGAAGACGGTAAAGAATTTTCCCATTATGGAGAGGTGGGAAAAGATTTTTAAGAATTTGGCTGTCAACCAAAATATGATTTGTTAGGTGTGACGTGTTTTACACAATGACGGAACTCTGAAAGCAGCAACAAGCTGCTGTCCCCAATTTTTAAACTTTGTGTCGCTTGTTGTTAATCTCAGTTGCGATAAACTCATAATTTTTATTGGTTACAGCATTGTCATCTGTGTTCGATAGTTGTTTAGGTGAACAAGCCCCACAATTGCGGTTGAAAATGATATAGTGTTTCTAGTTACATATATGTTTCTGCCTGTCAAGAGGCACCTTTATTGATTATGTTTTACATACACGTTTTCTGCCAAAGTGATAACGGTCACTCTTTCAACAATTGAATGGGTGGATTTACTACTTAGAACGAGTAATAAGGAGACATAGGGTAGAATATCTTGAATACTATTTTTTATTATGTTTCAACAATTATTTTTTTTTAATTAAGAAACGCAGCTTGAATGAAGCTCTGAGGAAAAACCCATCAAGGCTTTGTTGCGAAACCTCCAGACAGTTTTAAAGCTTTGGCTTACCAATCGATTAGTGTTGATAAGGTCTTGTTTATGGCTGGACGTCTGAAATGGCCTGTGACAGAACGTGCATGGGAATCGTTGCCATTAGTAAATGCGTTAGCAATAATTGTGAGGTTTGACCCCAAGTCCCCCACACTAAATTGAAAATGTTGATGCTTAATATCTTCACCATAATTTAATATATTTAAACAAAATGTTGTATGTAGGCCCATAGGACTTAATAAACACGCGTACCAACTTTTATTAACACCTGTCAGATTATTTCGGAAGTTAGGACCTCAGTCGGAATTGCGAAACTTGGCGTTTACACATCGCTCTCTACAGCCCAAACTATTTGCACTCTAAAGCTGCTTTTAGCCACTTTTGTAGATACGGCTGCGCAGATTGTGCTTTTCTATAAATTATCAAAATTTCTAAAGTATCTTCCGGAGTAACGGGCCTCTATGGCCAGTTTTACTGTTTTACGTTGTATTAATATTGTTATTAAGCGACAAAATCGAAAATTAAGAGAGGTGCAGACAAAGCAACTAGAAACAGAAGGATTTGTGCTGAATGAGCGAGTGTGTCTGTGTTCGCCTACATTGCTAACAAGGATCACAGAAGACCAACATGATGTGGCAAAGTGTCACAAACTCGAAAAACAAAAACGAACTCGTACGATGTTTAAGGTATAAGGTTTAACTGAACCGAACTCAAAACAGGAAAGGAACACGAAGGTTTCATATATCGCAAAGTATAGTCCACGTGAAACCTTACTGCTATACAGTCGGCCATTAGACACGTAAATGAAATAAAGCTGATGCAACCGCACAAAATCAAAAGAAACCAGACATTAAATAAAACGGTAGAAAAAACGGTTATTTATTGTATGCGCAGCGCATCTTGAGTCCTGCAGGTATTTTATGAGCGGTTACGTCTTCCTGGAGGAAGCGGCTTTAATCAACGGCCGCTATTATTTTTTGTAACCATCTTGGATATCAACAAGGCACTCTGCTACCAAAAATATACAATCTATTATCTGTGTTCGTTTTGGGGCGAACTCAAGATAGTCCGCGCACACTATATGTTTCACAGCATCAGTTTTCAGCACAAAGTGCATCAGAGCCTAACTTTGAAAAATGTTGGCTCCTGAACAAGAGGGCAGAATACACACAGCTTTTGTTACATACACGCACACACATTCACATAGCCACGCACACCTTACATACATTCGCCTTCTTTGGGACATTCGTCTCCTTTCCGTCCGTCATCTATTGATGATTAATAACGGTTAGCTTTTTTTTACGATTTTTCTTCGATGTCGTTTAGCCAAGCAAAAAGCACTAAACGTTAGCTTACTTGTGGTGTACAAATGTAACTAAGTCAAAAACATTTGAATTGCAGCAGAATAAAATTGGCAAAAACCGTTTGATGCGGCTGTAAGGCTTCATGTTGACTACACAATGCAGCAACATTGCGATATATAAAACCTTACAGGACAATTTATTATGTTCCTTGCCTTCTGTTTGGTTAAACCTTACCTGTCAAACGAGTTTATTTTTGTTTTCTAATTTAAAGTGGTGTTAAGGAATATTAACTGAATATAATGAATATTCAATGCCAGGTGTATTTATTAGCTGTTGATTATTTCATGAATTTTTACTTTTTTTTTGGTATTTAAAACTCCAAATTAATAAATTTTTGATTGAATTCTTTGAATCTTTTATGTAAATACAGGTAGCCATTTTTTTCCATGTGGTAATTCTTGATAGTTTCTGAAAAGTAGAAAAAAATCTTGCATGTAAAGCTTAAAAGACAACCGTATTATATTTTTTGTTGGGGGGGGGGGGGAGGAGAGAGGGTAGAAGACAAGTAAAACGTATTGTTTTCGTGGTTCTCATTTTTCTGCGATTGTAAATAAAATCTGAAGGGAATCTTCGCTA
>JAHWFP010006451.1:0-13556 GCA_023313725.1 Lithobius niger
ATTGTACGTGAGAAAAGCTGGTGCGAGTTTTGCGGGCGCTTCGCCTTTCGTGAAAATTGATTAACTAAATGTTGGCGCCATCCATTGTTAGAATTAAACTAACCGCAGATCAGACTAAAAACTTTACGAAATATCGCATCCTGTCAAGGATGACGCTTTAAATAAGTTGTTGCTATCATCTGCAATACATATCAATAATTCTTTCCATAATAGTAACGGTACAGTACCATATAGACCGATTTTGCGGTTGACATTGGCTCATTTTTCTTCATATATCTGCGAGTTATTCAGGGTATAACAATTCAACATTTTTTCTCCATCAATTCAATGTCGTATCAGTACTGATTGAGCGCAGAATCAGTGCAATACGGTACGTGACTAGGCTGCGCCCACCACCCAAAAAAGCATTTAACTCACCCCGAAAAGAACATAGCACCGAACCGATGCAGCAACGACATTTTCGTACCATTTTTTACTACGTTGATCGTAGTAGCGAAATAAAATGAGCAGCCATGACTGAGTCAAACTAAGCGGCGCTCAGTACAAAAAAAAAACAAAAAAACAAAAACAGGGGGAAACAAGGGAAGAAACCGACAAGGTCCTAGTAAGTAAATCCCTAAAATTTCGTAATTTAAGTTGAAAGGGCAACGGAAATACGTTACTTTTAATTACTTTGCTCAGTAGCATAGCATACTTTATTTTTGCCCTACCAGATTTTTATGGATCGCAAACGAACATACAAATAAAGAAAGATGCTGGTTGGGGGGGGGCCGGGGGGGGAAACTTAATTAAACATTCTGCAAGAGTCTGGGGGAGGGGAAGGTTTGGTGGCATTGAAGAGCGGCACTATGGTTGGGCCTGGATACTCCGTTTCTTAGCGAACCACCTATTTGCAACAACAATGAATTCTGACAATTAGGTACTGAAACGATAAGCGTGTAACACTTAAGCAAGTTACAGTCTACTGTTGCATGACAATACAAAC
Organism: Lithobius niger; assembly: GCA_023313725.1. Classification (NCBI taxonomy): domain Eukaryota; kingdom Metazoa; phylum Arthropoda; class Chilopoda; order Lithobiomorpha; family Lithobiidae; genus Lithobius; species Lithobius niger. The sequence goes on from JAHWFP010006451.1 coordinate 986, forward strand.
AATGGTTACAACAATAATGGTTACGAGCCACTTCAGGGACACGTGCTTCTAGTTACAACCCCCATTTTAGAAAAAGGCACTTCTCCATATGACGCTTTACCTGTCTGCCGAAATTTAGATCTGGCAACTTTCCCTTATCAACTGTAGACGTGTCTTTCTACCCTATGAGAATTAACATGGGAGCCTGCGGGCTAGTTACTAGTCACCAGTAACACAAATTCTTCTTCATGAAGGACACGTTCCCACATTTTCGTGTTGACGTTTTCTTCGTTACTGGATCCAAGACACCTGATTCCAACGATTTGCAAAGATTTCTACTGCATGGGGAATTTACACTAGTATGTTGAAATCAGGTATAAGTTGGTTTCAGTTATGAAGACACAGCCGTATTCCAGAAATCCACTCTCAAGTGTGAGGTAAGTGCAAACATCTGAGGTAAGGGTCAACAATTTTAGTACAGCCACAGAAGAGAATGTTAGTGTCATTACATCTGAGGGTATTTCTATAGATGCGTTTGACCCTTACACTCACGTTCAGCCACACTCACACTTGAGTGGATTTCTGGAATACGCCTGACAGTCTGCTAGTGCGGCCGCCTTTTTTCACAACAATCATTTTTTAACAATTGTATGTCTTCAATCGGACGATCTACTGTTACTTGGTGGCGACACACTAGCGTGTGTCTAGATGAATGAAAGGCACGCAGCAAACTCATCATGCATTAAAATGAAAGAGCAGGCTCATTATTGGCACAGCAGCAAAGAAAAAGGGCGAGCGGCTGACAATGTGAACGGATGTGCCCTGTACTAATCAGTAACAAACGAAATATTGCTTCAATAATGCTGGCTGTTAGAGCAGAGTTGAATAGTTTCGTGAAGTGAATGTCAAATTTCAAGCGTATCAGTCGCATAATTATTTTATCTGAGTGAAGTTAGCTAGTAGTGAGTAGTAATAGTGTAGTAGTAGCAGTGGTGGTAGTAGTAGTATTAGTAGTAGTAGTAGTAGCTATCATGAAATCAACGATGTTGAGATACCTTTTTCGTATTGAAATCCTTTATGCACAGCTCTAAAACAGGACTTTCTGTTGTCTACTCGGTAAACCCCCGTCGCTCTATACAATTTCCAAAGCTTTCTGTTGCATTAATACTTAGTATACTTACAGCCGTATTCCAGAAATCCACTCAAGTGTGAGTGTGAGAGGGCAAATGGGAGTGCAAACATGTAAGGTAAGGGTCAACAATTTCATTACAGCCACTAAACCGAATGTGAGTGTCCTAACATCTGAGGGTATTTCTGTAGATGCGTTTACTCACATTTAGCCCCACTCACACTTGAGTGGATTTCTGGAATACGCCTGTTAGTATTCTTTAATGTCTCGGGTAAGAGAAGCGGTGCTAAACACTGATAATGTTTTCAATTCAATTCAATTGTGTGTGTATCGGGGCCTCTGCCCTAGGCCACGCGCCCGCCTTAAAACTATGTACAGTTCCGGTAAAAAAAACCGCCCTTTTTCGTTATATCGAGGGTCGTAATAACAACCATGGAGAAATTCAGTTATCTCAAAAACTACTGGACGGATTTTCATGAAACAAAGACTGAAATACTTATTAGATTATCTCCTGTATTTCTACTCATATTAAACTTTACGTTAACTGACTGAAAATAATTGGCCGAGCGAGAAAAACTTGATATCTGATATCTTGAAAATTGGTGGGTGGATTTTCATGAAACAAAAACTGAATTGCATATTATATTTTGTTGCTTAAAATTGCACGTCATACGTATACAAATACAGCACACATCATAACAATTAATCCAGTTTTGGTTTTATTCAATTCTTTCCAGTAGTTTATGAGATTATTATTAGTTATCAACTCGTGTTGCTCGTTCGGCCAGTTATATTTCGATACTTACCATTTCATGTAATACGCATAGAAATATAGCTGATATCATAATACGCAACCCAGTTTTTGTTTCATTCAATTCTGCCCAGTAGTTTTCGAGATATCAACATTTTCGTTCAGAGCCGCATACGGGGTGTCGGGCGAGCGTCTAACTGGAAAATCGTTTAATGGGATAATTGTCTAATATCTGCAAAAATAAAAAATCTGGAAAATCGTCTAAACGGAATATCGTATAATGGATAATCACCTAATGGAATATCACATAATGCATAATTGTATAATGGATAAACGTCTATAGCTGCATAAACGTTTAACTGCGGTTTCTGATGCTATATGTATAGCCGCAGCGAGCAAGGCAGGGACATTAGACGATTTTTTATTATACGAATTTCCTGTTAGACGATTTTTTATTATACAAATTTCCAGTTAGACGATTTTCCATTATACGAATTTCCTGTTAGACGACTAGTTTCCGTGATACTGTTATACGGTATACGTTCTTCCAATTATGCGATTTTCCAGTTAGACGATTATCCCTCGCCCCTCACATACCTTAATCCTCCACTCTTCCGTATAACAAAGGCGTTTTTTTTTTTGACCGGAACTGTACATCAAGCCAACGTAATGCAAACACAGACATAATGCCATACAACATTACGTACCGAAATACTCTGCTACCGCAGTACACAGTAATGTCTTGATTTAAACAATAACAATTAGCCGCCAACAAGTAGACTCCTTGGAAAGCTCTGAACTTGATGGGCGAAACGCTGGCGCGCTTCCAAAAAGGGTCGGCCTTTTAAAGTAGTGATATCATTCAACCAGGGAAAGGCAGCCAAGGTTAATCCTATTAACCAAGTTAATCGCACGGAATAATACTTTGGACGTTAAATGGAAACTCGAAGATTGCTACCGCTAGTAGCAATCTTCTAGTTTTCATTTAACTTTCGAACTATTAGTAGGTGCGATTAACTTGGCTAATAGGATTGACCTTGGCGGCCTTTCCCTGGTTGAATGATATCACTACTTTGAAAGGCCGACCCTTTTTGGAAACTTGGAGGGTGCTCTTATACCAGTTTTGGTTTTGGGTGGTAAAAAATTTACAATATCAGTAAATCGCGCACGCACCTCTTTTCCTAGAAAAAAAAAACGTGAGGCTTGATTACCATAATGTACTACGTTTTCCGTGATTCGCTCCGCACTTCAATATAAGGACATTGTATTATAAATGGCTGGAATGAGCTTTTTAAAACTGATATTTTTAATGGCTGAACGATTGTTCCAAATTTTGAGCTCAAAATATATACAATTTTTTTTATTGCAGGAGGGAGGAAAGGAATAAGGGATTTGCTATAAAATAAAAATGGGATTACCTTCGATCACTTAATCTGGTCCCAAACGGCGGCATTTAAATACAAATTTGGGTGACCATATAAAAAAAATGAAAAGTGAAATGAGGGGATTTGCTCCCAATCATCCTGAAACATCATAAAACTCAAAACAACTAGCGTTACGTATAGATTTTCCCTGTATGGGGTGAGGCGGAGGGATAGAATAAAATAACAATCGGATTAGCCTACGTTGCTTGAACCTTCACTTGCAGTCAAAAGTAATTATTTTAGGTGCATTCGGGGTTGATGGGGGGATGGGACTGACTCCGCCTACATATCATCGCCTCCTCCTGAGCGACTGATGGAATACGTGGTGTGTGAAAGGTGCACCCCGCCAGGAAAGAGAAATCCTATACACGTTGACGGTAAGATCTTCCTTTAAGTATTTTTGCAATTAGTCGTCCATTGGTGTATACTCGAAGCGAAGCAAACTTTAAAGGAGAACCACACTCTTGTCATAAATTCATACACGGTAGCACTTAACTTTAAAGTAACTTGAAACAATTTTGGTGTTATTGTCATTATGTGTATGCCTAGTTCAAAATTTCTTATACCTGCCAAAATCGAGTTTTAGTCGTATTTGGCTTATGCTATCCTTTCAAGTTAGCTTGTCCGATTCCAGTGATAACTCTTTCGGGTTTGATATTCAACAGTATTGGTGTTGCTGGTTAGCTTTGTTTTCTGTAGTTTTGTTGTCTTTTGCTGATATTAACGGTTAGTTGGTTAGGTTAGGTTTTAGGGTGATTTTTAAGTAACGTTAGATCGCTATTCTTTACCACTACGATACCCAATAGAGCACCGGAAGTCATGAGAGCAGGAATAAAAATAAGTAGGGGTTGGGGTGGCGCAGGTGCAAGTGCAGCTCCCAATAACAATTCCCAATTTATTTTCAAATTGTTGTAAAAAAAAAAGAGGATCCTGGTGAGAATTTCAATGCGAGCCTAAGAGCTAACGACAGAATCCAGTTGTAGGGCCAATTTAGGGAGATAATGTGGTCTTTGCTTTGAGGCGATAATAAACCAAAACAGACGTGCTTTTATGCAGGACGATTCAAAATGATTTGTGACTATAGCTGTTTGCTGATATTCTCGTGCATCAGTATACCTGTCCACGAGAAGGAAATATTGAGAATGTGGTAAGAAAGCTTAAATTCATGTTAAGTAGCAAATTTTGTTGCTTAAAATTGTCTAAAATTGTCGTTAAGTCACTTTTACTGTCGAAATATGAGCGCGCATATTTATAGGGGGCCCACAAAAATTTGACTTGTTTATATTTGTATGCTGAATTGTATACGCCCGTCTCTTCATATGGCATACACTTATTAAAATACGTGGAAAAAATTGAGGGGGTTTAAGAAGCATACTGCTGATTAAACTATTACTACGAAGCATGACTGTTACCATTATTTGGGATGGTCTCCTACATCCGCGTTGATTTCCGTCATGTTCAGCATAATTTTTCTCCCAAAATAACGAATTTAATTTCCAGCATTATTCGGGCGTGAAGGTGCGTGGAGATCGTTGCAAGTTACCGCACTATTAATGGGTATGTGACCTCGGGTCGGGACCCTGATTAAACAAATTGAATTGAATTGCTATTAAAGAAATCTAGACACACGCTAGTGTGTCGCGCCAAGTGAAGCAACAAACATCACAACAAACATCACATCAATTCAATTGTCAAGGTTCTAAAGCATTGTAGCGCGACGCCGTAGCGTCAGTGTCTTATATCTTGAAGCATTGTTGGGCACATTTCAGGTACTTCGGAAAAAATAATGCGGTACAAAAGCTTAAATTGTGTTCAAATCGAGAGCCATGACCCACTTGACATCTCGTGTAGGAATGCCAGCTAAGCTGCTTTCAATACAAAATCTGCCCCTCAATAATGCTAAAAATGTGTTACTAGTTACTAGGCTAGCTAGCTAGTCCGCTCATCCCCATGTTAAATCCCATAGGGTGATTATTGATACCGAGATAACGGGAAGGCTTCCAGCTATGAAATTGGACGAATGGGTACAGTACAATACAAACTGCGTACCTCTTATGGTTTGAAGCCTGCGGGCGTAACGGGGATGGCGTGGGAGGACGCGTTAGTACGAAAATATTGTTACAACCATTGTTAGTATTGTCGGCATCGTCTCTCATTGGACGGCCAAAGTTCGGACAAGGACAACGTGTATACTGACGTGCATGCCTAGACACACACTAGTGTATCTCGATAAATCTAAACAACGTTGCAAAGAAATTGTATTCATGTCCAATTCACGAAAAATAAAACCAACCATTGGCAGGAATCAGGTCTCTCCAAGAGCAAGAGCTTGGCCTTCAACCCAGTTAGGCCTAACCCTCCACTGCTAAAATAAAAAAACGTTTTCAAAATGATGTGGAACCAGCTAAGTTTGTTCTATCAAGACCTTTTTTTTTTCATTCGTAAAGCTGGATGTATCATCTCTGATCATCTCTGCCAAGAACACTTTTTGAAAAAATGCTTCCTTAATCAAAAAAAAAATTCATTTTGTTTACATTGCATCGAAAATCCATGCTATTTTCACCCAAATCACTAAATATGCTGGAACCACACAGGGGTCGTTCTGTCCAAGGAATCTTCTCAGTTTTTTGTGTGCTTAATCTACGCGAAAAATTAAGGTGGCGTTTTTTTTTCAATTTTACTGTAAGGCAAGTAGTTTTGCTGCTAGAATTTTTTTCGTTTCGGTTCTTATGTCATTCCTATGGGCTATTGTCCAAGAGCCACAAGAGTTCTGAAAACTAGTAATGCTTTTGGCAGTGAATGCTCACACAAAAATAAAGCCATTCAAAATTACGGCTGGTGGTCCAAGAGCCACAAGCAGGCTCGGACTGGCCATAGTGCCATAGTGCCATAGTGCCAATGGCACAGGCGCCCATTGGTTACAATGCGCCCTTTTGTTAGTCTATTTTTTTCTCATCTCCACTAAGAAAAATGAATGGTTTTGAATTCCCTGTCCGCTGATGACCTTTCCTTACGTTTTTAACACATTTGTTAAACTGCCCCCCCCCCCAACCCACTCCAAAATTTCTAAAAGTAGTATTACTTGAAATATTGGATGTGTGTTTAAGAATGCACGCCAAAACCAGAAATGACGAGAGAATACGCTTGGACTTTGCTTGTGCTTGGAGAGCTTAGAGCACTTCCCAAAACCCCTACGGTTGTAGGCACCATCACTTCGTCAGTTTCCTGTAAAATGCATAGCGCCCCTCACCGGCCATTTTGATAAATGGCACAGGCGCCTTTTCATCCACAGTCCGACGCTGGCCACAAGAGTTCTGAAAGCTGGTAATGCTGTAAAAACAAAGCAAAATAAACAAAGCCAAAAACTAGTAAGGAGGCCACCAAGTTGAGATTGGTTCGGTCCTTCAAAGAAGTGATATCAACACACCAAACCCAAATAAAACAAATTATAATAAAATTAAAACCAAACCAAAAATCTATAAAGAGGTGACTAAGTTGAGCATATGGTTCGGCCTATAGGCATAAGGTGGTAGCAAAGTCTTGAAAACCGATTTGTTGTTGACGTGGCACTTTATTACACATCTGCACAGTAGTGGAGTTGAGTAAATACACAATTTTTAAAAAAGGAGTGATATCATATCAAAAACCAAAACTGGTAAAAGGGGCCGCCAAGTTCCGAATGGTCCGGCCTTTCAAAGGAGTGATATCAACACACCAAAACATTCGCCAACTTAATCGCACCAAATAATACTTCGGTCGTTAAATGAAAACTTGAACATTGCTACTGAAATGGTTTTCATTGCTACTGAAATGGAAAAGGTTTTCATTTAACCTTCGAATTATTAAGTGGTGCGATTAACAGGGCCCCGAGAGGGCAGGGGCAACATGCTTTTTTGGAGAACTTTTTTAGGTTAGTGTTTTACCCCTCATTGCCCCCTTTTTGGGATTTTAACCTTTTCTGCCCCCGTTTGAACCACTTTCTTAGCGGTTATTGTATCCTATTTTGCCTTTTTTGGGTCCTTTTACACCACCGCTCCAGCAAATGTTGGCCATTTTTTTTCCGAAAAAGGCACTATGCCATGAGGGCAGAAGAAGCATGCGCTCCCTCGCCCCCCCCCCCCCATCGGTGTGTGCACATCCCTGCTGAAGACACGCAAGTGTATGCTATAGTCCTAGATGAGGGTCTATGGAAAATACAGAGCAAAAAACACTTGTATAATTTAGTCAGTTGACAGCAGTAGCCTTTTAGCAATTGTTTTCAGCCACAAAGTCTTCCATGAAGAAATTGTGCTACAGTCGTGAATGTTGTTTGTTCTTTATGACAGAAGCCAGTCAACCCAATTTTTACAAACTACAACGATTTGTAGGCACTAACATTTTTGTCCGCATTCCCGGTAAGAGCAAATGCTGTCTTCTGATAATGAACACTAAGCATGTTCACCCTACTAACTTCATTCATGTCATGTCAGTCGTTGTTGAACTTGGCGGGCGACACACTAGCATGTCTTAATCTGGCGACAGAATTTTGCTGTTAACGGCGGGTGCCAGAAAAATATTAATGCGGTACAAATCGTTGTAACTTGTAGAATTTACTCGTTGTAATTTGGTTGGACTGGCTTCTGTTATAAAGAAAACCCATTGTTTACGATTGTGGCACAAGTCCTTCATGGAAAACTATGTGGCTGAAAACTATTGCTAAAAGTCTACTGCTGACGGGCCAGCTAGGTTCTAGTGTTTTTTAACTCTGTGTTAATTTCCATAAACTCTCTAGCCAAGGCTACAGCATACATTAATGCGTCTTCGGCCATGAAACTTTATGTACAGCTGCTTGCTGTTTTATGATTTCATGTGTGACGGGGTCAGGCAAGTGACGTGGGCGGACGTGAAAGTAAGAAATAATTGTTGTAACCATTGGTAGTATTGTCAGCAGCACGTGTTGTTATCGTGGTCTACATGGCCTCAGTTGTGAAATCTGCCACATTGCTCAGCAATATCTCAGCGTGGTCGCCACAAATGACGACCACGCTGAGATATTGCTGAGACACCATTCTGGAAGGTCTGAGTTAACGCGATAGCTTCCTTGTTAGCTGTGTTTATGTGCCTACACCTTTTACGATTCACGGCCGACGAACAACCAAATGGCGTAAGCGAGCGCATAAAGAAAATATAGTGTTGTACTATAGAGCAGTGACACGACGTAGTATTATTGTATATAACTCTATGGTGGAGCCTTAATGGGTTAGCTGCAAGGGGCACTTCAGAGAGAAACAGAAGGGCGTCATACTGAAGTAGCGATGCTGTGAAGAGTGATTTCTTAGACCTAAAACGCGCGATTTTTGTTGTTGGAGAAAACAACGTTATCGCTCTTCCGTTGTTTTTCCCTCCATTTTTATGTAGTGCACCTTGTAGTTATGCCCTCCAAAACCCATACTGGTGCCAATACGGCGGTAAATGTCACTGCTCTATTGTTAGTATTGTCGACAGTGTCTGTTGTCGCTGTATACATTTCCTCGGTTGTGAGATTTGGTATAGTCCAGTCAAATTAGCCTATTTTTAGGCGTTTGCGGGAACAAATTCCAATTAAGCTGAAAATTGGTACATAACCCCTATACGTCACACTAACCAACATACTAAAACTCCCCAACATTCCGAGTTGAACTTTCGCCGCCATCTTGGAAAAATGGCCAAAATTCACTTTCGGTTTAGGGTTTTCGTCCATTATCTCGTCTCCTGTTGACTTTACGGCAATGATGCATAGGAACAAAGTTGTAGAGCATAAGATTTCCGACAAAAATTGTATCAGGTGAAAATTTCTAAAAACCTATAGTTTCACGAGAAATTAATGGTTTAATTGTACACAGCCCTACTCTCATGTTAGCATCGCTCATCACGGCTTTAAATTGCACACAGCGGCGTAAGGATCAGGTTTACGTCAATTTATGGCGGATAGGAATTTAAGAAGATGAATAAAGCTAACGAATGCCACAAACCGCATGCTTTTATCGTAGTTGGCAAGTTATCACGATTTCTGTTATTTACTAGTTGTGCCCGTACGCTTCCCCCCCCCCCCCCGCCTCCCTCCAGGTGTTTGGTCTTTGGTTTTAAATTTATCAAACTGAAGACCGAACATGTGAATGGCTCCCACATATGCCCTCTCCCCCACAATTACTTTAACCCCCAATCCCTACACTCCTGCCCCTCCCCCATACACGCTTGCCCGCCTCCCCCTCCCCGAAAACGTCGCCCCGTGACATTCTCCCTTTGGTGCAGCCCCGAAAATGTAGCTGGCGTGTGTTTCACTGGAGGCTAAAAAAAACCGCATCACTGAGCAAGGCTACCTAGACGTAAAGGCTTAACGTTAGAAATTCGACACGTCGTCCAGTTAGCCACCGATTCTGCCACCAGTCGCGCCACTTACACCCCAAAAATGAACTGCGGACTGAACTGTGAAAGGTACGTGTGACACGCGATACGCGGATTTTAAACTTAAAACACTGCATTGACACCAAATTATTTAAATTTAACAACAATGGCTTCATGCTACGTACCTATTTTTTCACTCTACGACAAAACAAAGCCTCCGGAGGTTTTAATTTCATGAATTTCAAGCAGAAGCACAACCAAGGTACGTGTTTATTGTACTGTATAATACGCTACGGCATTTTCAATTCTCATTAAAAAAGTGTTAAACGATCCATTGACGTAGCAATAAATCATCCGAAAACTTCAAGAATAGCCACCATTACCGTAAAATAATGTTCGTTTAGCGCTGCAACACCGGTAAATCTAATAATGAGAAGATATTTGAATTTGAATTTGAATTTTATTAGAGCTGTGGCCCTTAGCCAAGCGCTCTGAAGAAACTACAAAACCTAACAAACAAACTAACAAAACAAAGCAACAATAAATCTCGAGAAGATATCACGCATCCCGCTAACAATAATCAATGCTACGATTGGGATTTTAGTCTTCTGTACAGCCGTACCGGCTGAGAAGACTATTGCAACGACTTTGTCCGTCCGTCCGTCGCTTTTTTCAACTTCGCAACGGTACCAGAAATTGACGACCACTGTTTACAACGTTCGATTCAGTGTCAAAAGTTAGTTAAATAACGTGGCAAATTGAAACATCGTTGCCTCCTTATAGCTAATAGACTTCTTCGACGTAGCTAAATTAAATAATAACATTTCATCGTCGAATTGAAATCCTAAATATTTGTGTTAACGCAGCCCTAAAAACAAAAACATCTTAGCTTCGTTTAAAAGAGTCTTGTCGCATTGTTGCATGAATGAATAAGCTTACGATCGAACCAAATTCTCCATTAGGCCTATCTGCTACGTACGAAACCAAAACTGCCGTTAAAAAAATTAGGCCTAAAAAATGAAAATTAGATCTAAAATCACGTTACCATGGCAACGTCAATAGTTGTTACGAGTCGCTGCTGCAGCGTTTCTCCTGTCCCGTCCATACTACCTCTGATCTACATTAGGCTACGTTGCGCATTACGTTGCATTCTGTAACTGTGTGCGCGGAGGCATACCGTGATGCAAAAATGAATAGGCTTACTGTATACAATCCAAATATCTCCGTTAGTTGCTACTTACGAAATTAAAGTTGTAAATTAGGCCTAAACGCTGACAATTATGCCTAAAACGTAAAATAAGCTTAAAAGCTAACACATTTGCAACGGGCAATTCTGATGGTTACTGTTTTTAGATTATATAATAGAGATAGCTGTTGTAGTGCATGATAGAGGTGTGCGCCTCAACATTGGAAGTGGACGAACTGTACAGAAGACCAATGCGACTAGATAGTCGCTGTAGCCCCTTGTTTCGTTCTTCATGCTTTCAGTTCAGCGCAACGCTTGGACGACGCATCTAGCGTGCTACGTGAAACCGAGCGTTAAGCCTTTACGTATAGGTAGCCTTGCACGGAGAAATCCAGCATTCAGTAAGCAAGTAATCCCGTGTTTAAAGTAAAACTAAACCCTCCCATCTTAAATTTCAGTATCGTTAATTAAGACACTTAGAAAACATGTAAGAGGTTCGAAAACCACTCAGGCTCTATAGTCATTACGTAGTAACGTGTCTAAGTCTTCATTCTAGCAGACGAATTCTTCGTTCGTGCAGTCAACACATCCAAGTCTCGTTCGCGTGACGTCACATTTCATTCCCTATTGGTGCATGCGCCCAGGCAAGAGAGCGCTCGGCTCTCATTTCATTCATCACCACTCCTGTTAGCAAAGAACAGCATCGCAGATTCTTTTCAAATGAAGCGCTTGTCCCCTAGTATGCCTCTCCCTCCCCACAAGCAACAAGTGGATAGGTCCAATCGCTGATCTGCCCAGCATTTCGCGTAGCGTGATGACCGCCTAACTAACTTTCACGAGTCTTTGTAGGGTATTGAGTAACGGCAGGGTACGTTCGTCACTACTGTAATTTAATAAATCACGCAGATTCAATTTTGGTTCGCGCTGCTTTGGTCAGCGGTCCGGTCTCGCAGCGGCCATGTTAGAAGCACAACCCGGCGCGCACTCGCTAGTATGCTACGATGACGTCATTCCTCCAAGGCCCATTTGAATTAGCGCGATGAAGTGTGACGTCAGTACCATGCGAGGCAGATCTGGTAATCGCGTTCGCTGTCTCGCGCTGTGGAGACATCAAACTTAGAATTTAAATTAATTATTGCGTAATTAATACGAATGTTGGAAACCTCGCGCTACTTACATCTTGTTTTTTTCGTACTTAACTAACAATAGTGAAATTTAAGAAGGAAGGGTTTAGTTTTCCTTTAAGTTAATCGTTTGAAACAATTCACTTCGGTATCGTGCATTGCCCGCCACACACACTTGCCCTGGCACCCTCTCCCGCATCCCCCGAAAACGCCACCCCGTGACATTTCCCCTTTGGTGCAGCCACGGAAAAGTCGCATGCCTATGTTTGACTGAAGGCTAAAAGAAGCCCTGAGAAATCTAGCATTCAGTAAGCAAGTAACCCTATGTTTAAGTTAATCCTTTGAAACAATTCACCTTGGTACCGTGCATGGCGACATTGTTGTAAGCAACGATTGTTGCCGCCTACTTAAAAACAATTCACAATTCTTGCGCGAAAATGGCGTGCCCAGTACGGCGTTTTTTGCTTGCCCTATGTCAGCGGGGCTTGCTAACACAGGATGAAGTTCTTAGGGGCTTAGTGACGAGTGACAAGTATCAGGAAATATGGAGAATGGCGGCAGATATCGAACTGGACGAGGTGGACTTGAACTTATACGGGGTGAGTGTGAAAAATG
>JAHWFP010006453.1:0-13344 GCA_023313725.1 Lithobius niger
CGAGAGGGCCAGAAAGGGCCCCTTTTGCTGCAGAATCCGCTTGCTCATTTCCACCTATCCCAACATGGCCCGGGATCCAGCAGAAAAGCACGGTTTTCCGCTGGCCAGGCAAGCGGGAAAGCAAAGCTTAGACACGTTGTGTCAAGGGGTTCCGAGGATTGTAATTCGCCAAGGACTCCAGGGCACTCATGGAATCGCTAAAGATAATGAAATGCGTGCCCTGAAGGCCAAGGATCCATTCCACCGCCAAACCGAGAGCCAAAAGCTCTGCAGAAAACACAGAATAGCCAGAATGAAGCAAGCTGTCCTGCATTGGTTCGTATGGTTCTTTCATCAAGGATTGTAAGACGAGGGAAAGGTCCCAGTCGATTACGGTTCGTCGGGTTGTTGGTCGTTAGTTTTCGAAAGATCGAAGTAATGCTGAGATGTGGTAGTCGTCTGGCAATTTGGTTTTGCTCGCTGTTTTGAAGACCGAATTAAGGACGGAGCGGTAGACCAGGATTGTGGAGCCTTTTAGTTTGTCAATGTTAAATAAGTCGGTAAAGAACCTCAGGAGGTCGGGAAGAGGGGGGGGGGGGTCGATTGGATTAATGTGTTTTGTGATACACCAACAAATCCATTTGGACTAGTGGCTGTCATACATGCGGTTGGTGGAGTCCCTTGTTGCCTTAGAGGCGATATGTTTGGCTTCCTCCTGATGAATTCCAGCCTTTTTGTGGAGTTTGACAATAGTAGGCACCCGTGGAAGTTGAGGTTAGCAAGATTTGGATTTAGTTTTGATCCTTTCTGTTGTGATAGAATATCTGGTGGAAGGGGTAGACCTCTTGGAGTGTCGACTACTAGGTCTAGAAGGAGAGGAAACCAGGCTGCTGATGGCCAGAGCGATGCTATTGGAAGGAACAGACTCTGGCGTTCTTCTATTTTTTGAAGGACTTGAAGTAGTTTGAACGGGGGAAAGCGATAGGCAAACAGGTTGTGCCATGGGAACGTCAGGGCATCTACGGCTATTGCTCCTTCATTCAGGATCAAATTGATGTAGTGGGGAAGTCTGGCATTGTGCTTCGTGGCGAACAAGTCCACCATCGGTGTGCCCCAAATGCTGAAGAGAGATTCGCAAATGGATTTCTTGAGGCACCATTCGCCTGTCAGTGGTTTCCGGCATGAGAGAGAGTCGGCAATCACATTTCTGTTGCCTGGAATGTGAAGTGGTAGCAAGGTGATGTTTGTGGAATGCAAAGGTTGAAAACTTCGGAAGTTATGGTGTGAAGGATCTTGATTTTGTTCCACCTTTCTTCCTGATGTAAGCCAGGGCTGTTGTTGTCGGCTTGGACCTGGATCACCTTGTTTCGGATTAGGAAGTGTCGAAGGGCTAGCAGGATTGCTCGGAGCTCGAGAACATTGATGTGGTCTTTGCAGGATGTTGGCGAGAGACCCGAAACTTCCAGGTTGTTTAGGTGAGTGCCCCAACTGGTTTTGGAAGCATCTATGAAGATGAGGAGATCGGGCGGTGGTTCGTGGAGGGGAAGTGTCTTCGAAAGGTTTGTGACATCGGACCACCATAGGAGAGTTTCGAGGGGGAAGTCGTTGTTGAACGGGACCGGCTCGTCGGAGTGTTTTTGGTTGATGGACCAGTTGTCTATCCGGTGGTGGTGAAAGGGTCTGACCATCCATAGGCCTTAGGGGATGAGGTTCGCCATTGCGTCCATCTTTCCTATGAGAGAGGTTAATTCCCTGGGAGTGAAGTCTGCTTGGTTGCGAAAGAGACGGATGTGTTGAACGAGATCCTCGATGCGGTCGGGTGATGGCGAGATCTCTGCTGATAGTAGATCGAAGGAAGCTCCGAGGAAAGTGAACATTTGTGCGGGTGAAAGGTGTGACTTTGCGTAGTTCACTCCGAAGCTCAGACGGCTTAGTAGGGAGATTCGGGTGAAAATGGAGCTGTAAAAGCCCGGACCCGGCTTGTGGCATTCTTTGATTGCATTTTTGCGAAGGAGTTCCGAGACTTCGAACCAAAGGGATTCTGTGGTCGGAGGGGAGAACTTCCACGGAGGGGTGGTTGAGCTAGGAGTGTTGGTCGATAGCCATGTTTGATGATCGAAAGGACCTCCGTTTTGTGGGTAAGATCTTGCCAGGTCGTGAACAAGTGGCGGAGTCTTGTGCCGACTGGAAGACAGGAAAGGTAAGAGGCGTTATTATTGATTTTTGCAAAAGGAACTCCTGCCCCCTGGTGAGGATGGCAGCTTCTGCGGTCGGGAGTTGCGGCTCGTTTATGTTGGCTTCTTTGGCCGGAGCGAGAGGACTCAGGCCGAAAGGGATGTTGGTTTCTCGGCTGAAAGGTGTTTTCATTCGTACGAGCTGGAGGGAGTCGTTGTTATGACCTTGTTCCATTCGTCCGAAGGGCGGGGATTGGTCTGTCTGCATTTCTGAAAGGGGCGATTGGATGAAGGAATTTGTTTTTGCAGTTTTGGTTTTCTTGATATGTTCAAGTGTGGGGCCAAAGTCGGGATGAGACCACGCAATAAGGTGTCCGCTTCATGAATTGGTTGATTTCGGAGACGGTGACAGGTGGAGATGTTGAGATTATCAGCGGACAAAAAGGCTATTTCCCGAAGGAGCAGGGTGGCCCTGGTTGCCCAGTTTAAGGAGTGGTAAGTTGCGAAGCTTGCCTTCTAAAAGAGCTGTGAGATTAGAGATGAAAGGTTGCGTATCTCTTCCGGGCTTGAGTCTGCAGAGAGTTTCTCTCACAGGGCGTTGACTGCAGTGTTAAGGACATCGGCCTCGGAAGCATTAGTCGGAGGCATTTGTCGTTTTCGAAGAGAACAAATGTTGTGATGTCAGCCTTCTTGGGGATGGAAAGAGCGGACCCGAAGTCCATCTTGATCTCGCTGCACAGGAACTCGCATTCGGAATAAGTGTCAAAGTTATTTGGCTTTGCGGCTCAGTCGCCGAAGGGACGAAAGAAGCAGTTTTCATGGCCTGGACGCGGAGCAGGAGGTTCTTTATCCAGAATGAGCGTGTCACCCTTGCCGAGGAGGGAGCCTTCGTTACGAAGAAGGCACGTCAGAAGAGTTGTTGATTGGCCAAGAAGATTACATGGTTTGTCATTCTTGTCCCGAAGGGCAAAGCCGAACCCCGTCTTCAAGCCACGATTAATGACTGGTGCATCTGTCGATTGTGATGGTTTAAAAAGGAAACAATCTGGAACGGTCTCTTCGACTGTCTTGAGAAGCGCAGCGAGAGGCAGAGTCGGATTCTCGACCGTGTCGTCCGGGAAGTGAATCCTTCTTTCAGGTGGCGGACGAAGGGACTGTTTGGACGGCCGGAGTTGTAAAGAGTTCGGGTAGCGAAGGGCCTTGTATGTGGGTGAAAGGGACGTCCTTCGTTTCTTAAGACACCCGAAAGGGAAGGAGGACGTCGCTTGTGGCTTTCATGGCTCGAAGTAGAGGAGACCCAATCTTGAGTGCAGGCATGACGGGCAGAGGACGTACACGATGGTGGTGGCATGGGGTTGTCTTTCATCGTGCGGACGATGTTGTGTACCTCGTTACGTGACACTGCACCCCAGGCATGCAGAGTTCGACGAGAGGTCTAACGGAGAGTTCCGGGCAGGTGAAAGAGCTGTGACCCAGCGGAGATTTATTTTAGCTTCCCGGTAATTTTCCTTCACAAATTGTAAGTTGTGACGAAGGGAAGAGAGATCCACGGGTTCGACCAGTGGGGTACGTTGGCCGGCCTGAAGGGGAGACTCCGAAGAGGCGTTGTCATGGCCAAAGGGGGCGTCGGTGAAAGGCGAAGGCAAACCTACAAACCCAATCAAACTAGAAGTATCAGGTGACAGCCATTTGCATTAGGAGCACAGGATCTCAGTGAGTGGTCGTCTTGTGTTGTAATGCCGTAAACAATTAGACAGGATTCCAAGTTCAGTATAGCAATTATAATAATAATAAGTTTGTTGCAAACGCAACCGAAATGACAAGGACCTAGTGGTCACTGACTGCCATCCGAAATTAAAACAAACAATATTTCAAAAATAACCACCAAAGTTTGGGATTTTAGGAGATTAAAATGAAGACAATGGCCCGGCTACAGAGGAAGGGTAGATGGTATTTGGGTTAGGGTCACGAATGCCTTGCCACCAAAGTTAGACCTACCAGGGACACATATTGAATTCATTACGGACACGTTGATAGCCTTGATGATACAGATCTTGAATAAACCTACCATTGTCTAAGGGTCGTTGTCAGGGGTTGTCGGTTACACCTGAACTGTTACTGCTTAGTATTATACTAATCTGGTTTGTGGCAACCCGGTTAGTGGCAAAGTTCCTACCGCTTTTGAAGGAACTTTGATTCGTTGGAAAATGCTGAGCTAACTTAATCTTTAATTACCATCACGTTAGGTCAATCAAGGATCTAGTGTGTCGCCCGCCAATATTAACCGCAGAAGTCCCTTACCAGCCAAATAAATAGTTTAGACTTGTATATGGGTTGCTGATAATAGCATAGTCTTATAGGAAGTCACCTATGGCGAATCCGAGGATGCCATCCAAAATGACTGAGTGTCGTATTCAAGGTCATCCAATTTGTATCTCGTAACCTACGTAAGATAGGGGCATAAATAAATTAGAAAGTTGTCGGGGATCGTACTACTTGTACAACACAGGCAGCAGAACAAAAATCGCATGCAAACCAAGGAAGGAAGATATTGGAAAAAGAAGTTGGGTAGTGCAGAGAAGCTAGCCACGGGGCAGCAGGAAATACATACATAGCTGAATCGTCAAATGAAACAGTAACAAAGATAGCATTTGTCTGGTTTTAGTAATACTATCGCTCTTGGTTGTTACATGAGCCGACATCTTCCCATACCTGTTGGAGAAACTTGCAGCGGGGTAGTAAGGGTCTAATGCTTACCAGCCTCTTACTGACAAAATTTTACACCTAGACCCTGACTGTCAAAGCTTGTCCGTGTTCCTTCTAGGTTTTGACTTTTAGATCCTTACTCTAAACATTTAATGTTCCGTTTTTGTTTATTATGAGTAAATGCGTTAAGCGAACTCCGGATTAATCGAAAACAAGCGCTGAGGCACCCAGTTATTATTAACCAGTCAGTAAGACATCTCGTTACGGGACAAATTTGGGAACAGCACTGGCGTCACGCAACGGAACAAGCTTAATTACCACTAGAAAACGGTTAATTTCAAGTCTAGTGGCTTACGCCTTTACGTTAGACCTCTCGTAACGGGTTTATGAAATTGACGGGTAAGGCATCACGTAACGGACATATCGAACCAAAACCAAATCAAGGGTGATGCTTCTCGCTACAGGTGATGAAGCAAACCAATTTTTCACATTAGGCTTACTATTTTCGAAGGAAACGTGGTTGACCAACTGAGGAGGCTAGATACTTGAAAAATATAAGCATAGCATGCAAGCATAGTTAATGAACGCCTTTCATTAGCAGCCAATTTTAACGAAGGCAGCTATCGGGATTCCGACGGGATTCCCACGTCGAAAGTCCGACATTAGGCCACGCCCAAAACATTAGTGAACACCAAAGCTAGTTAAGATGGCATCGGAAAAATCCCGCAAACGTGCTCGACAGCTAATTACATTCAGATGTTAACTAAACATAATATATAGCTCAGTTCGTAATTACCTTTTAGCACTGACGAGTTCAGGACATCAGCACGGCGTTAAACGATGCGAAGCCTTTTTTTGCATTCAGTCGAACAAGCGTAAAAATATTAAAAATTAAATTATTACAATTAAACGATGGGACAAGTTAAAACCAAAGACTGACCGTGTAAAATCACAGCAGCCCCACCAGTCAACTGGCAATGACAGACGCAGGAGATACCCTGTTTACCCCACAGGCCAAGGGTTATATCCACGCGATCATAATTTACATAGTCAGCTGACCTACTTACCTGAAGATTACAACCAATGCTGAAATAGGCTATAAACAATAACAAAGTTTAGATTCTTTATAATTTTAAGAGTTTGAGAATAGACAAAAGATAACTACGTTTAAAGATTAAAGAATCGGTGAGTTTTAGTGATTTTAAGCATATTTTTTTTTTAAATCTAACAAGGCAACGCAACATGATGACGAAAGTCTGCGTAGGCAACAAGAAGTTGAATGAATGACGTAATTACTCTAGTGGGCAAAGCTAAGCTACGCGAATGATAAGAGGGTGAATGAATGACGTAGTTACGCGAGCACGCAAGACAAAAATACAAGGCTGATTCAGGTAAAGAAAATATGGTCGGAAATACGAAGAGCAATCTAAGCTACCGGCGATCGATAATTGTGATACCGGGCCAGGAGCTATACAAAAGTCCGATAATACTGTAAAATAAACGCCAGAGGAGGATTTATGGCAAAAGGGCCTGGGCAAGCCCTGAAAGGCCCCGTTTTGTCACGAAAATTCAATGGCTTTTTTTTTTTTTTTGCTGTTTACCTCCCTCTCTTAACCTGCATATTCATCATTTTTACCCTTTCTTTTACTGATAAGGTCCTTTTTAGGTAAAAGGCCCCTCGACCCCGACCCCCCCAACCCGTTAAATCCTCTCCTGATAAATATATACGACCGATGCGACAATTAGGCCGATGTCAAGACACATTAACTTAGCACATTCTGCGTGGGAAAATACGGCGTACAGTGTCTGTGTAAGTGAGGGGGGGGGGGTAAGAAACACATGTCAACATAATCCATCCCCCCTCTCCCTCATACTAACTTAACACCATGACTTCAAAAGTACGAGTCCCAAATTCAACTCATATGAAAATTCTGGGAAATGCACCGAGGTAAACGCACGGAAACTTGTGCATTTACTTTTGGAATGCAGGGAACAGATACTCAAGTACATGGAAAAGCCGACTAGTGGTTAAACGGGGGAAAAAAGGATTAAAAAAAAAACCTTTCAGAGCTTGCCCAGCAATGCCCACCCGGTCCTTTTGCCTTAAATCTGCCACTGGCGTTTATTTTACAGTATTATCAAAATCAGGCAAGAATTCTATCTTTGATACTGTTTAGGTTGATGGTTCAGCTATTTCTGTATTCCTGCTGCTCTATGGGGGGGGGGGGGGGATTGAGGTTTACTGGCGCGTCTACAGCTAGGTCATTAGCGCCAACTGCCCCATGGATGACTTCTCTACCCACCAGGGCCGCCGAGAAGTTGGCCCAGGCCTGGGGTCAGAATTTATCCATCCGGGCCCCCTCTCCCTCAAAAAAACTAAAATTTGCTAAACGTTTTTTCTAAGTTTTCTAAAATTGTCCTAAAACTTAGGAATAATTTAGGCAGTTTCCTAAAATAATTTTCCGAACGTTTAGGAAAGTTTTTGTTTTAATTTCCATAAAATTTTTCCTAAAATTTAGGAAAAGGTTTTTCTTTAATTTCGGAAATTTAATATCGGTTTGGGCCAAGGCTACACCCTTTGGGCCCCTAGCTTGTCGGGCCCACATTCAGGCCTCGGGCCTGGGGTAAAGAGCCCCACTTGCTTCCCCCTCTTGGTGGCTGTTTTACCCCCTACCCACCTCCTTTCCGCGTCTATGAAGACCGTTTCCTAAGAGTGGCGGCACACCAAAGACGACAAAACGTCGTTGCAAGACGAAACGTCGCGAGACGTCGCATCTGGTTGGGAGACCCCCCAACAGACGAAACTAGACGGTGCTTCCCTTTGCTGTCGTAAGACGCTTAAAAACGTCTCACGACAACATCGCATCCGGTGTGTGGCACTCAGCTCATTTCTCTGATTTTGGAACTGACCCATGGGTCAATGGGTCAAATGGGTCACATTTTATCGTGGGTCAAGACCGTTCACCCATCGACCCACGATAATCTTAGGGTAATCAGTATTCTTACGAGTATACTCTTTAAAATTGTTTCTTACTCTTTCATTTCCCTCGGATGACTAAACCCGTTACCAGAAATTCTTTTCCTAGTTTTCTGATTTTTCTGATGAATTTGACTTTTTTCCCCCCTAAGGCTCTGCTTGCCCTAGGCACATAAAAATTAAAACCCTCCTTCACAACGCCATTTAACATCCTCCTGATTTTTTTTTTACTAAGCTCGGTGGATTAGTTTTTGTTTTACAATCGGCCAAAGAACTACTAACACATTCGTGTACTAATTAATTAGTACACAAATCTGTTGGTAGTCCTTTGGCCGCTAATAAAAAAAAACTAATCCACCCAGCTTAGTCAACAAATGCAGGAGGAGGATGTTAAATGGCGTTGTGAAGGAGGGTTTTAATTTTTATGTGCCTAGGGCAAACAGAGCCTTAGGGGGAAAAAAAATCAAATTCATCAGAAAAATCAGAAAACTAGGAAAAGAATTTCTGGTAACGCCCCAAAATAAAGGCACGGGGGCGGGGGGGGGGGGAGGACAGAAATGCTTCTTTTTCATTTATGTCATTCTTATAAAACAAAAGCTATTATTAGGTTTCCCAAAGTCCTTGAATAAGGTCGTCACAAAGACAATCTGTGGAAAAAGTAAGGCCTACGTCTAGTAAGGCCTACGTTAAAAAAAAAAGGTTAGTAGTAAGTTATTAACAACCAACTTTTTTTTAACGTAGACTTGATAAATCGTCAATGGTCCGTGTAAGAATGGACAATCTTTAATGCAGGCTGGAGTGGGGGGGGGGGGGGGGGGGCACTCTTTATATACCTGTATTTATCACCAACCTTCTTTTAACGTATTATGCTGTATTATTTTTCATAGCATGGAATGGGTCACGGACGGCGGGATACATTTTTTTCTTTCTTTATTGGGTGGGTCAAGTAGGTCATCGTGGGTCAGGGCTCGAGTGGGCCAGGTGGGTCATGGGCCGGAAAAAGTAACCCACTTCCATATCTGTTGGGGATGTCTGCAGCATGCTAAAACAGGTTTCGTCAAAATGTCCTGTCGTGCAGCCGAGGGGGAGGGGGGGGGGGGGCATAGGGCCAAAAATCCTGTATATCGTCACCCCCGTGGGTGGGCCTTCCAAAGGAAATTTGCTTGAAAAAAAATCCCTCTGTGAAGGGTGGGTTTCAGCAAAAAATATTTTTTTGGGAAAATATTCCAGTGCTCTTCCCAGGGTCCCCAAGCTTTATTTAAAACAGCAGCTAGGTTACAAGTTATTTTCGTTACACCTTTTCGTTTTTCGTTCCTGTATTTTGGTTATAACAGCGTCAGGGTTACACAAGCAGGTTAATTTCGCTTTTTTTAACACATGTATTTCTGCAGATTGTATAACTGCAGAACTTCGTAGAAATTTCGTAGAACTTCGTATAACTGCAGAAATTGTGAACTTCGTAGCCAGGGTGTGCAACCTTATAATGTTCGTCAAGACCATATTTCCAATCCACGATTGGTGGGGGAGCCAATGACGAACTTACTGGACACACAAAGTCTTCTCATTTCTTACAGTAGATTGGCATATTGGTACAGGGTCCGTTGAAATCTTTGCTGACTTAATAAAGCTGAATTTCCGAAAGTAGGGACACTCACTATGAATAATTCCAATGATTTTATTCTTGACCTTTCCAGAAGTTGCCACAAATTGAACGTGCGCCATAATGTTGCAGCAAAAACAAGAAAAATAAATAAACACGTCGGCCAACTAAGGTTACCGTGCAATATTAAAAAAAAAAAACAATTTTTAAGTGTTTACTTACTTGGAATGCACAAAATCCACAGCATTATAGGGGCACGTCATGTTTTGGTTTAAGAGAACCAATATGTCTTCTCATGTCCAACTTACTAATGATCCGTCTACACTGTTCAAATTTGCAAGTCCTGGCATTTCCTGGCAATGGTTGCAGCAACTGATGCTCACTGCTAAATGTACTCAAACGGGGAGGTTGTAATTTCTTCAGAAAGTCGAATTTTAAAAAGTTCTTTCAATATCGATATTTCACAATACTGTGTGAGTAGGCACTAACAAGTAATGCTTGGGAGGTTTGGTATTAATCTTGTCTTCGATCTTCCATCAGTAGGTCGAAAGCAGCTTTCGCAGATTTTCATGTTGTACAAGTAGTCAAACTGCTTTATAGAATGCAAGGTGTGCCGACACAGGATGAAACTCTTAACTTTCACATCAATTTCCTAGCAATAATGTGCACTTTGCCTTACTAAAAATTAAAAAATGATCAAGTACACCATATTCTCCATAGTTACCCTGTTCATGTTGACTGTCGAAGTTTAAAAGTGCCAATTTTTCTTCATAGTGAATCAACACTTACTGAGGTTGCAACACCAAATGGCTGAACAATATTTCACATCAGTTTGCAGATTAAGCCGCACACGAAAACTACAGGATCAGCATTTAAAATCCAGCATTGTTTAAAAAGAGACGTCTTCGTTCCAGGATAACATGCTGAGCCACATAGTCTTCTTAGCCTGTCAGCTGATAAAGGACATATCCTTTGTTATTTCCCTCAGAACAGTGGCTTTATGTATCTGTTTTTCATTGATAGTAATGAAAGAAAAGGAATTGGCGACTGCCATCATGCTATCACCCAAATGAAGATCTAGTTCTAGGTCGTTATTGTTAGTGTCTTGAGCCAGATCATGAGAGCTGCTGGATGTTGTTACTGTTGCACTGTCCAATCTCACATCGTGAAACGTTGGGTCATCTGTGTTTGGTTCCAAGCTTTGTTTCTCCGAAAATTCATTATCTTCATCACCACCTTCTTGTATAGATACAACGAGGATAAACGAGTCATTTGAACGCCTACAATTTTACCGTTGTTATTAGGAAAAAAAAGATTTGGCACGGCTCTAGAGTTTCCAGTAGGATTTCTGGTGATGCATTCCAAAAATATCTAATCAAATTTTACTGTGAATGGATTAGTCCAATTTCCCACAATTTTAAGATGTGAAAAATGCTGTTTAGAAGTTACCTACCCAGTCCGAAATAATAGTGTGATCAAGTCCATTTCGGATTTGCGTTTCGGATCAAATGTGAGACAATGTTCAATGCTGATGCCGTCATTCTTGATACTTAACATCAAGATGTTTAATCGTTCTTCAGTTCTTTTCAGGGCACTTGTCATGTTGTGAACGATACTATCCTTTGTATTATTTTGTCATGTAGTGAGAAGTAGTTGTGTAATATCAGACTTTTGGACAAACAGTCGCGTTGCAGAAAAACTTGGAAGACCTTCGCGATAAAGCGTACGAAGTAGTCAGGAACGTTCGCTGGTAATAACCGTCGTAAAAGTTTGACGCTTGATTGTAACGAAAGCTCCTAGTTATCGGAAAAAAAGAATGTATTTGGGATCATTTTTGAGGTGGTCTGATTCTGGATCTTTGGAACTTGTTTGGAACTAAGTAAGGACGACTAAGGAGAAAAAAACCCTGCTTTAGGGTGATCCGATACTGGATCTTTGAAACTATAGGGAAACAATCCCTACATTTGGGGGGCCCCGAGATTAATTATTGGGACGCAGGAAAAAAATCCAAGGGATGGTGGGTGGCAACTTCCGATTTTTGAAGTTAGGGATTTTAGGGAGACGATATACCCTATTCGGGGCGCCCACCCCCCTCGCTGTCGTGCGACGTTTTGTCCACTTTGGTGTGCGGCCACCCTTATATCATTCGAGTCATTCGTTCCACGCGATCGCCACTTCGGTGTAACGACAGACAGACGGACGCAGCAAAATATCAAATGAAAGAGTGAAAACAATGAGCTTCATCCGAGCAATGGGAAAATGTTAGTCTCATCTTCGAGAAAATTAAGAGCAGAACCTGATGCGAAGAAGCCACTGATTGGTATTGACAATAAGGAAACATGAAGCCAAATTCTGGTGTGACGTCTCATGTGAAGAGCTTGTTGGTGAAAGTGTCGTATTATGAGAACGCCCGTTTGATCCCATTATGGCGTAGTTGATGACGATAACACAACAGAAATCCTACCGCTTTTGAATGAACTTTGATTCGGTGGTGGATAAAGTTGTGGTCACGTGATCCAGAAACCGATCTCGAATAGCAGTGGAGTGAAAGCCAGTGACAGATCCGAGTCATTTTACAGAGCTGCGCGAAAACCCTTTTCACATCGTCAGAAGACCTTTTTAATATACATTTTTTTTTAAAGATGTAGTTGGGCGGTGCGGTCGTGTGATTCGATCCAAACGCCTTGCTAGTTAGCCAACCTCTAACCAATGGGATATGCTTTCTCATTTTGGGTCGGGATCGCCGGGAATGCCTACAACGTTCGCGTGGGGCCTTATGTTGTTTTTTTTTTTTTTTTATTAATTTCTTTTGAGTCGTATGGTTGAACCGGCTCAAATTTGAACATTACCGAACTTTTTTGGAAGAAGAAATATCCGGTAAAGGGAGGAGCCAACCCAGGGATTCGATCCGGGAAACCTCCCATCATCGTAGGGACCGAAATATTGTCCACATTTGGCCAGAATACTTCCCACAGCCGCTGAGAGAGCATGGTTGCCTCTCACGCTACCCTGACCAGCAGTCCTGGCAGGGACTTTGCCAAGGTTCCGTTTCGTGGGTTTCGACCAGATCCGAAAACCTCCAGCAACCAGGCTGACCTCTCTCACCGCTCAACCGCGATGACCACCATGTTATTTTTCTTTCTGCTTGGTGGCATGCTTTAAAAGTAGTTTGTTGATGCGAAAGAGATTCAGTCGTCGTTTGTTTGTTTTTTTTTTCTTCTTAAACTTTACCAATTAACATGGAAAAAGCGAGGGGAAGCATTGGTGTGTACAGGAGGGGCACAAGGGGAAACACTGCTCATGCCCTTTTCGCAAATGTCTTTTATTTAAGGCCTTTTTGAGCAGACTCGTGCTGGTGCGTCGGTGCCAACTGTAAAAGACCCTAAAATGCCTATAAGGGTAAAAAAGAAGCAACAAAGGCTAAGAAAAGAACAGGCAAGGGTAAAAGCTGGTCACTATCAAAAAAAAGTCTCCAGAAAAAGATTTCTCCCCGAAACTGACTCTACTAGTTTCCCCAGCCCCTGTCCTGTCGGAAGTCAGTGAGCGCTACTGCCCCCCTCCCCCACTCCAACTTTCTTCAAGTCAGCAAAAACCGGCAACCCAAAACTGCCATTCGCTAAGCGAAATTCTAACGCCAACAATTAGCAGTATTTGGACATTTTTCCGACTTTAAGTGTGCAAATTTTCAGAATCAAGGACTGCGGTAGCGGTCCTTATGTAAGCCTCAGCATGAACTTCTATGTTAAACGTCAAATTTTAAACTCCTACAGATTCGCCCAGAAATAACATAGAGCAACGAAATTCGGTATTTCGGGTCGTGCCGTAACTATTTCACTGCATCACAAATTTTAATGGCAACAATCAAACCGTTCGGCGTCCACAGGAGGAGGAGGTGGTGGTGGCGGTGG